>JAJMHO010000124.1:0-53071 GCA_030566085.1 Geotrichum histeridarum
AATTTCACCCGCGAAAGCGACGCGTCAACACCAAGAATACTCCTCTAGTCAGCTCGCTGGCCAATTTGATTCCTAAAAACAAGCGGACATATACTCCTGAAACTATCGAGTATAGCATGTCTTTTCAAATTGCGCCGCAAAGAGCATACTTGCGCAGCAGTTGGAATAGATTGGATTTCATTGCAATCTTTTGTTACTGGGTTTCGCTGTTGTTGACCATCAATGACGTTGATTCTCGTAGCGAAGCCTTCATCTTCCGACTCTTGAGTGCGTTACCTATTTTGCATTTGCTCAACTTGACTCGGGGAACATCTGCTATCTTGAAGAGTTTAAAAATTGCAGCTCCTTTGCTGGTTAATGTTGGTTTATTCGTGGGATTCTTTTGGTAAGTACCTAATTCTTATTCATGATTGGATTTTTTCTAACAAGTTAGGATTATGTTTGCAATTATTGGTATTCAAACTTTCAACTACTCATTGCGGCGAAACTGCGTTTGGATTGATCCAACGAATTCTACTAATAACTTTACTGACTCAGGTCAGTTTTGTGGCAGTTTCTGGCAAGACGGCGTGCGTGTTGGCTATCTTGATAATGGATTTCCATTTCCTGATCCTAAAGGCTATACTTGCCCAGTATATTCTGAATGCATTACGGGAGATAACCCATATGGCGGGACAGTTGGTTTCGATAACATTTTTCAATCTCTCCAAATGGTTTTCGTCATCATGTCTTTCAACACCTTTACGGATATCATGTATGACATTGTCGATTCTGAATACCTTGTTTCATCTTTATTCTTTATTTTTGGAAGTCTTTTGCTAGGACTTTGGCTTGCCAATTTATTTATCGCCGTGATTGTTGCTTCACACAAAGCCACTCGTGAAGAAGAGTCTTCTGCTTCTAACCAAGAAGATCGTACTGACCGTGTTGTCCAGCTATTTGCTGGAACCAATGCACACATTAAGCACATCTGTCGGACCAAACTTGGACAAATCTACCACTACTGCCGTGAGATTCCTTTGATTGCAATCTTCGCTGACTTGATCATTCAGTGCACTTGGACTTACTTGGTTAACGTTACCGATATGTCACTGATTATCAATTATCAAATTTTCACTACAACTTTGTTGGCTGTTGACATTGCCCTCCGCTTTTTGATCTACTATCCCAAGATCAGGTTGTTCTTTTCGAGTATAAGAAATTGCGTTGACTTGTTCTTAGCAGTTGCTACCACCATTATTTTGCTTCCTCCCATCAGGAAGCACACAATTGTTTACGCATGGCTCACAGTTTTCCAGGTTGCAAGATTTTACCGGGTTGTAATTGCTACTCCGTTCGTGCGTGATCTTTGGGCCAGAGTTGTAAGCGACTTCAAGTCAATCTACAACATTACAATATTCTACTTCCTCATTACATTTTTGGCTGCAGTCTTGGCATGCCAACTATTGAGAGGTGTTATTCCTTCAACAAATGATGATGGGCAGATTTTCTTCACGTTCCAGGATCTCGGTAACGCTTTTGTGGCAATGTACACTATCTCGACTACAGAAAACTGGACTGGTATATTGTACACTGCAATTGAGAATGCCGACTCACGTTTTTCTCAAGCATGTATCTCTGCGTTCTTTATTGGCTGGTTCATTCTTTCAAACTATGTTGTTCTGAATATGTTTATTGCCATCATCACTGACAATTTGGACATTTCTCCAGAAAGTAAGCGTCGTGAGCAGATCAAAGCATTTGTGATTGACATTGTCAATGAAAGGAGAGACACCAATATTTTCAAGGATACTGCAATCTTGGTCCTTGACAGACTCAACATCCGAAAGCGTATGCCTACTGGATTTACTGAACAGACAGCTCTCAAGCTGATTTCAATTGATAAAATGGAAAGCTTTTTGCCAAATGAAGATGAAGTAGCAGAGTATGACCAAGAGAGAAAACAACTAGAGGAAAGAAATTCCCGCTCGCTTATGAAAACTCTGTCAAGTTATCCTCTACGAGCAGTCAACTATTTGATTGGATATCGTCGCGAGGCTGCGCATCGAAACCCATTCCACAAATCTCACGAAATCAGAGATTACCAGGGCGAGCACCATACTAGCTCTGATGCAATTGTGTCTGAGCTGCTTCGTGCAAAATACAATCTTGAGGAGACAAGGAAACAGTACCTGCGAGATAATCCATCGTACAACAAATCGCTGAGACTTTTTAGTCCTAACCATCCTCTGAGAAGGTTTTGTCAAAAGATTGTGGCTCCCAGCTATGGAGTTCGTTTGGAAGGAACCAACCCGCGACCAGTTGTTTGGTACTTGTTCTCAGCGTTCATGTTGCTAGCAACAGTTGTCCTTGTCGTCATTGCCTGCGTTGTGACCCCGATTTTCTACAAGAGGATTCTGGAAAAACATCATCAAACTATGAATTGGGTTATTGCAAGTGATGCAATTCTGGTTGGTATTTTCACTCTTGAGAGTGTCATCAAGATTATTGCAGATGGTCTTATCTTTACACCTAATGCCTATCTTCGATCTATCTGGGGAACAATTGACTTTGCGGTGCTCATAACGCTTTGGATGAACTTGTATGAAGAAGTGCATCGTACCTCTAGTATTGCCCGTATCATCAGGGCTTTCAAGGCACTGAGAGCACTGCGATTATTGAGTTACAGCACGCGGGCCCAAGAACATTTCCAAAGCGTTATTTTCATTGGCATAGGTAAACTGTTCTCTGCGGCATTTGTTGCCTTTGGCTTGGTATTTCCATTTTCAGTGTGGGGACTCAACATCTTCAGTGGAAGGCTCATGTCATGCAACAATGGCGATTTTTCAGGCAATTTAGTTCAGTGCTTTGGTGAATACCTGAATACCCCATTTAGCTGGCAAGTCTGGAGCCCGCAGTCAGTGGCCAATTCATATTTTGATTTTGACAATTTTGGCCACTCCTTCTTGCTTCTGTTTGAAATCATTTCGCTTGAGGGATGGGTTGATGTTTTGCAAGCCGTCATGAACATTTCGCCTGGTTTCCAGCAGCCTCAATACTATGCTGATCCATTCAATGCTGTCTTTGTGATGTTGTACAACTTAGTTGGAACTATCTTCATTCTGACGTTGTTTGTGTCAGTTGTTATTCAGAACTACTCTGCGTCGCGCGGCTCAGCATTCATGACCGGAGACCAGAAGATGTGGTATGAAATTGAAAAGACTCTTTCCATTGTGCGCCCGTCAATGCGGCCCCATGGGCTTCGCCAGAATACCATCAGATACAAGGTATTCAAGATGATTGTGCAACCGGACTCTTACTTCAACATTGCCACCACTGCTACCCTTGTGGGTATTGCCATTGCTTTAATGGCTGAGTACTATCCCAGAACTTGGGAAGTCCAAATGATCCGACAGAGCATTTTATTTGTTCTTCTGGTGATTTACCTTGGATTTGTGTTCTTGCGATTATGGGCTTTGGGATTTGCCAAGTTCTTCCGCCGCAGATGGGACGTTTATTCTCTCGTCATATCTGTTTCTTCGGTTATTCTCGTGTCCCTGAGTTTGAACTGGCTCGGTCCAGACAGCACTGCCTTTTACGTTTGCCAGCGACTCGTTTTAGTTGGCCAGATTCTTCTGTTGATTCCTCGCAGTAGAAGACTGGATCAGTTGCTCAAGACCTGTGCCTCGTCAGTATCTTCGATTGGAAATCTGCTGATTGTATGGGCTATCCTGTTCCTGGCATATGCTATTGCGTTTAACCAGGTGTTTGGCCTCACTCGAATTGGTCCCAATGGATCCACGTCAAAGAATTTTCGAGATGTTCCAAGGGCTCTGGTCCTGTTGTACAAGATGAGTTGTGGAGAGGGCTGGAATCAGATTTTGAACGACTTTTTGGTCGAGTTTCCTGAATGCTACGTTGATCCTGTCACTGGGCAGACCGATTGTGGCAGCCAAGGGTATGCATACGTGTTGTTCATTTCATGGAACATTCTGTCCATGTACGTGTTTGCCAATATGTTTGTGTCACTTGTGTACGAGAACTTCCGATACGTGTCTCGCAAGCCCGATTCCAACATCAACCGTGACGAGATCCGAAAGTTCAAGGCAGCCTGGTTTGAGTTTGACCCGGATTCAACTGGATATATTGCTCGAGAAGACCTGTACCCGCTGCTGGGCAAGTTGGATGGATACTTTTCCCTCAAGATTCATGATACTAACTGGAGAGTGCCTGAAGTGCTGAAGGCTTCCATGGCTCGAACATCTAAGCTTGAGGTTGACATCTATGCGCTCAACAAGGAGCTTCGCAAGTACCCTGTTGATGAAGCAGTAGCACGACGTCATGCCCTTGAAAGGTTCTGCCACCATGCATTCTTGTTGGCTGACCCCGAGCGCGGTATCAATTTCCACCAACTGCTGCTTCAGTTCCCATTCTACAAGGACCTCAACTACAGTGAGTGCTTGAAGCTGCACGACTACATCCGGTACCGCGATATCGAGCGCCGGGTCAAGGCGCGCATTGTGCAGGAGCGGTCGACCGGCGCTATTCTCATGGCTCAGGCTGTGATTAAACGTCGGTTTAAGTTGAACCAGCTGAGAGGATTGAGTATGTGGGGACCAGTAGTGCGCACAAGTCCGACATCAGCGGCGGCTGTTGCTGCTGCTGCTGCTGCCAAGAAAAAGAAGATAAGAGAATCAGTTGGATCTATTGCACCAGTGATTGAGGTGGACCATGCAGATGAGAAAATTGAAGAAAAAATTGAGGAGAATGAAAAAACCGAAACCTGATGAGAGGGAATGAGTTAGATGATAATGATGTGTGTTCAAGTTTTATTATGTGTTATTGTTTTTATTTTCTTTTATAGTATTAAGCCTAGACTTACTTTTATTTATTTTTGTTATTTTCATATGAAATACATACCTATTAGTGTTCCATTTTGACAGGATATATACATCTGTCAGGGCCCCCGAATTCATGTATACACGAATACGTTGACTCTAACTCGAACAGAGTACAGACATAGTAGCAAACTCCAGAGACCACTTCCTTTGAAGATTATGCTGACGGCCTAGTTAAGGTATAGCAATCTAATCGCTGCACAGAAATACGTCCATTTGATAGCCGCTTATATATATATATATGGTGACTTGAACTAGTACTGTAGCTATAGTATATTACTGGGCTGGAGTAGCTCATCAATTGCAAATCGAGGAAAGGCTTGGCGGATATGTCCAAGACATTACAATTGCCATAGCTAGCTAGCTAGCTAGGTAGATGGGAATGGATTCGAAACCTCGCATTACTACATTTACATTTAGGACTTTTATAATTTTACAATTGCGGATTATATCTAGAAAAGGAAACAACATCAATACTAGCTCGGTCCAAAGTTTCCTTTGCTTTTTATTGAAAATTTATCTATCGATAAACTGTAAATGCTAAATCTACTTCAATTACAAGAACTAGTTGGAACGTGGAACGGCAAGGGACATGTTTGTTCTGATTGGTTCAAGTTGAGGATATCAAGAGGAGTCAAGGATTTTTTTTGGTTTAGCAGGGTTCATTATTGAAATTTTCAAACAAAGTCCTCGCGTGACCCATTGCCTTGTACGATCAAAGTCTATAGCGCCAACGTATTGTATTTGGTCTAAATTAGGTCTACTTAGAAGTGGTAGACATGAGTCAACTGTTTAGTTTGCTGTTGGATTGACTCTGACAATTTCAAAAACTGGCCTTGATTGCCTAAGCGGAGGTAGTATACCAATTAATCTTGAGAGTTTTCGAGCAGTCATACCTTCGATTCTTCAACCCCGAAGAATAATAATCAAGTCTGTGTCTTCTCACTTGATAAGTTGTATACAGCTCTTCTTTTGAGTATTTAGGCTTTAGTAAACACGTTTGCTGAAGTTTACAAGTAGTAGCCAAAATACAAGCCCCAGACTTTTTTTTTGTTGCTCTCCAATCTCAAAGTTTTCATCGTAAAGCTCATAACGTTATAACAGCTAAGTTAGCATCTAGCAAAACAAAATGCCAAGTTCCCGCTTGTTTAAAAAACAATTAATTCATTTCCATCAAATCAAGAGTTGAAAGCTACTTCTTTTTCAACCATCATCTTGATCATATCGATAAGAGAAGGAATTCAAATCGTTATGTTGTCGCCTACTAGTTCCTGACAAAACACAGTATTTCGTATTTACACTACTAAGAAAGGCCATTCTAAACCTGGGTAGCTAGCTAGCATTTGACTTTTAACTATCACACTATAACTGAGAACAAATTAAAACCTGAAAACAGAATGCTTAGGAGTTGTTTCTTTTCTTAAATTACAGCCTATCCTACTAATTTTTTTCATTGCAAAAATTCTTAACATTGCTGCCGGCGGTCGGAGTTTGGGCGTCTTTTTGTCTGGTTTTGACATCGAGAGTAACGTTAAATTTCGGCTGCATTCACGCCTAGCTAGACCTGATCATATGTATACTGGATATCAATTGCTTTCCTGCAAAAGCTGCCAGTGCCATATATAACTATATTTTACATGCACATTTATCTCACTGCTTCATCTTTTTATATTTGCTCGTAACTGGCTCTTATTAAGCACGGCAGTAATATCTCCGCTCGTTTCCTTATCAACCTAACTAAAGCCTTCTTGCAACTACTACGACACCCCGACTTACGCCAAGATTTGTGATTCTCGCAAGGAGATCCCCTTATCCTTTTGACTTCTCCATGTTTTTTTATAGTTGAAGAGATAACAAATTTAGGTGGACTGAAGGCACTGCAGTTTGAAGAGAAACAATTTTTTAAAATCACAACTAGATAAAAATTTGACAAATGAATGAAAGACAAATGATAAACTAGATCAAAAAGGAATTAACAATAGTATTTAAAAGAATAAGACAGTTAGATGTTGTTTTTTTAGAGTGGCATGTAGTCCAGATACTTAGGACATCTGGTAGACCTCACCAAGCTTGGGAGCGTTGGAGATGATTCCCATGGTAATACCGGCAATCAAACCGGCGCAAGGAACGGTGAAGATCCAGCCAGCGTAACACCAGGCAACCATGCGCCAGTTGACAGCGCGGACATCTCCGTTACAGAGACCAACAAAGACGACAGCACCGACAATGCACTGGGTGGTGGAAATGGGAAGAGAGAGACGAGTGGCAAAGACAGTGGTGATAGCGGCACCAAGCTCCATAGAGAAACCACGGGCAGGGGACTGCAGAGTAAGACGGTTACCAAGGTTGCGCATAATGTTGTATCCGTAAGTCCAGAGACCAATGACCAAGGCACCAGCAGTGTAACAGAGCACCCAGACAGGGACATCAGACTTCTTACCAGTCTGGTTGGTGCTCCAGATAATGTAGATGGTAGAAAGGGGACCAGCAGCGTTGGAGATATCGTTGGAACCGTGAGCGAAAGAGGCGGTACCGGCGGTAACAGCCTGAAGGAAAGAGTAGAGATGCTCGGTCTTGTTGTCGTACTTCTTGGCGCGGGAGTGCATGTCCTCAACGTCACCAGTAAGACGAGAGTCACCACGCTGGTTGGAGATAACATCTTGAGTGAAACCGTGAGAGAAAGCAAGCCAGAGAAGACGGTGCCAGTTGCGGGGGTGGAGGAGGTGCTTGATAGTCTTCTTGTTGATCTTGTCGAGCTTGACCTTTCCGTCGTCCTCGGTGGGGATGGAGGTAACACCAGCAACATTGGCAGACTTAGACTCAATGTCATCAGAAGAAATCTTTCCTCCACGGGGAAGTCCTTCGGGGTCAATGCCAGCAAGACCAGAGTCAAGAGCAGCCTCAAATTCCTCACGAGTACGGTTACCCTTGTAGTAATCGGTAACGATAGTGTGCTTGCTTCCCTCAGGGATAGGAGGAACCTCACCTCTCTTAAGCAGAAGAGGACCGTAAATGATCTCCCAGGTCTTGAGAGTCCAGTCTTCCTGGACAAGCTTACGCTGGAGGTAGGGGTACCAGAAAATGAAGTAAAGGGCAACAGCAGAACCGGCACCACCAAAGATAGCACCAAGAACCTGACCGTCAGAGAGGTTGTCAAGCTTAAGATTGGGAGCACCCTTCCAGACAATGACCATAATAAGAACACCTGCAGTAAGTGCAAAGTAGAGGGGAATGATCATCATGGCATACTTGAGAGAGTTCTTGCGCTCCAAGACAGCGTACTTGGTGATGAGGAAAAGAATCATGGCGAAACCACCGGCAACAAGAGGGGCAATGAACCAGGAAGAAACAATCTTGGCGAAACCGTCCCATCCCCAATGGACACCACCGGCACCGTTGGCAGCAATACCAGCACCAATGATACCACCAACAATAGAGTGGGTGGTAGAAACGGGAGCACCAATCTTGGTAGCCAAAGTCAACCAGATGGAAGAACCGACAAGGGCACAGGCCATGGTCAACATGAGACCAGCGGGGGCACCCTTGAAAGCATCGACATCAATAATCTTGTTTCTAATGGTATCAGAGACACGCGAACCAGCAAGGACAGCACCAAGGAACTCGCAGATGGCTGCGATAATCATGGCAGCGGGGTAACTCAGAGCTCTTGAAGAGACGGAAGTAGCAAAGGAGTTTGCAACATCGTTGGCACCGATATTCCAGGCGTCAAGGAAGGCAAAGATCATGCCAATGGCAAAGATGTAGTCGAACTGGTGAAGAGCCATTGTTGTCGACTGTTTGTGATTAACTGGTTAACTGTATGAGTCTTGAGTTATTTTTGAGTGTAGAGATGAGAAGATGAAGATGATCTGAAGAAGGAGAAGAGAAGAAATAAAAGGAAGGAATAGGATGGTTTATATATCCTGCAAAGATGGATCTAGACAAGCCAACAGTTGCATCGGTATTTTTCTTCTTCCTCTTCCATCAGCGTTAGAGAAGCGGAAGAAAATGTTGTTGCTAGAGGCTAGAAAGGCCAAGACTACACGTTTATCTAAACAATGGATTTGATTGACTGGAACTCAAAAGTCAAGAAAGAAGAAATTGAAGAAAAACCCGAAAGATGATTAAAGCAGAAGGAGCTTACGGTGTGCGGTGCTAGCTGATGATACCGTGGTTCTGCCAAGGTTTCCAAGCCCAAGGCCAAGATCAAGCGTAGAGTAATAAATTTTGTGTCATGTCTGAAAAGTACTAGTTGGGACTTTTGTGATACATTAATATCTTTTAGGGTACTGAAGCTCATGAGTGGAAAGTTCACATTACTTTTTTACTGTACAAAAAACAAAAAAAATAAAATAAAAAATAAAATTTAGAATTCTGGAATTCACTGCAAGACCAAATATTGAACCTTTGGAACGGTTTAGATGTTTCTCATATAAAAAAAAAAAAAAAAAAAAAAAGACACGAAAATAAAATAGAAAAATATATATAAAAAAAAACAAAAAAAGGCCAAGTGTTTTACAAATCAATTTCCATATGGACATAAACAAAAGTCTGATGTTTTGGTACTCATGTTGATAGTTGCAATGGTGCTGATGCCGCTGCTACAAGAATTCACCACTACGGCCTACCACCACCATTGAAATCACTTCGACCACCACCACTGCACTCTGTTGGACCAACTGTTAAAACTCCAAAAAAAAATCTTGCACATAGAGCCCACCACCGCCCCTACTATGACGAGAAATTTAATCCAACCAGCTGGCGGCGGTATACGCGACTCTAACCTTATAACGGCATATTCTTTTTTTTTTTTTTTTTTTTTTTTCTTTCTCAGATTTCCTTTTTTTTCGTTTGTGGGTTAGAATATTGATTTATACGAAATCCTCAAGACATGTGGGAAGATTCGTGAAAATTATTGGATAAAAAGAATGAAAAATAATTGAGATCTAAATAACCTACTTTTTAAAGATTGGTGGAGACGTCTAAAATAGGAATAAATACTCTGCGGCCCATTTCCTGATAAAGAAGTAAATTGCTTTTTTTTTACATGAGTCGTCTTCAATACCAAGACTCAAACACAGCAGCAGCAGTAGCAGTATACATAGCTAGGCCTAGGTTAATGTTGACCAAGAAAAAAAAAAAATTACATGGCGCAACGGAAACTGCAATAAAATTTTTGGGCAAAAACAAATTCTGAATTAACTCAAAGATTTGTCAACATATGTAGGTATGCGTGTTACTATGATTGTTCAACTGTTTGCAAGGCTTTTCTTATGAGAGACAACTCATATACTCATAACACGACCTCTAGAGATTCGAAAGATTTATTGAGAGCTGGAATAAATCTAGACTTTACGGCAAGCAGAATAACTTACTTAAGAATTAACATCAATAAAGCAAGGAAACAATTGTACAGTGTTGAGTAGGAAATACAACAGGTTTTGGTGAATCAGAAAGACTTCCACCAAGTCAACAAGAATAAACTCTGATCCACAAGTTTAGTGGAGTTTAATAAATCTGTAGTCAATCAATTAGAAATGCAATCAAAGTCGGGTTGGTGCTAAGGACTCATCAAATAAGGATTACAGGTCAGTCTCAAGTCGCTTAACTCTCGCTTGTGATGGAGCAGATAAGATTGACCAGCTCTACTTTCTAAACCATCAGATGCTTTAGAGCATTGCCATTAACTCTCTCTGACTTGAATGGCAATGGCGTAACAAACAAAATCATTCTAAGGTTCAAGAAAAATTTTCATTCTTTTCTATAATGGCAAAGGCTCAGCTCCATTGATGGAGGTTTGTCGTTTTTACACTGCACGATCAATCATAAGTTGGAGCATCGTAAAATCAAACACAAGCTTACCACTACAACAACAAAGAGGGGTTGAGCTACTGCTGCTAAAGCAATGGTGACTCTATTTCAAATTATGCTATCATCCAGCTATTGTAATCCATACAAGCTCTCTCCATATCATATATAGGTTTGAGTTCATGTTAACTAATGTAGTCTACAGCAGCAGCACATACAAAATTCTATCACGAGACAGATTTTTGAATAGTCCGCTTCTATTGCTGCGGTCGCCGTTTCTCACGTTCTCTTCAGGCGCAATGGAAAGACTGATTTTACAAAGTAGAAGCAGAAGACGCACCGAATAACAAGTCAGCAATACGAAAGGAATAATGTCAGGTGCTTTGATGGGTTTTCTCTCTCTCGCTCTTTTTTTCCCTTCCTCCTCTAGAGCTCTCGCCTAACGATGTGGATTACATTTTAAACTGGGGCTGATAGTTGGGTCTATTAGACGGCTGATGTACCTATTCGACTTACTAGGCCTGTTAGGCTTACCGGGTTATGACAGTTCTTTCTTCCTTTTAATTCCGACGCACATAATCGTGATTCCAAGGAATCTCCAAGAGATATATAATTGGAATATATCGACGGCTCATAAAAACAAATAAAGAACAAAATAAGGCTATAAACAAACAATTAAAAATATCTATCGATCAATTGGTGAATGCCATCCATGGAGCAGATATATATATGTTAATATTAAATGAAATTTCCTTACGTTATTACATAAATATGCACAAGGCTGTTTTCATCGCGGCGATCTTACTGGTCCAAGAAGTTGGAATGGCGGATAATCTGCACGACGCTGGATTTATTACCATACAAAGTCTTGTCCCAAGAGTTTGACTGGCGGAAGTGTGGACCTATTGCACATGAATTCATAATCAAAAACAATAAAACTGAAAATCAACGGCCATATCCCTTACAATGACTGTAATTGGGTGCTTGCTTTCGGCTAATTTTGTTTGTTCTGCCTTTTTTCTTGCTAGCTAGCCTATAGGCCCCCAACAGAGGTACGTAAACCACATACTGCTTTCCTCTTACTCTAGTGTACTACATGGCTATGAAACGGCGGCGCCCAGGCTTGCTTTCTTGTGCCATGTTTGTGACCAGAGGAATGGCTAGGTAGGGTCAACCTTGGTACTGGGTGACGATGGTCTGCAATTGAGCATATCAAGATTGAGGAAGTGAGCGCGTGTGAAACAAAATTATAAGCTTCAGTGTTATAACCTTGAAAATACTGATCCCTTTTATTTTGACTATAATCCCGCTTCTTTTTTTACAGTGTGTCTGTTATACCTGGTTTGTCTTGTAGGCGGGTGAAGGTGCCTTGCGTAGGGTTTTAGCTGCCGCTATTGTGTAGGACGTGCCTATGACCAACACGAGTACTCTCCTGGCCGGTCTATTATAAAACTTATGATAATCAAAAAATAAAAGTCAAGAAAAATGGTTCACAAAATTTTTGCTTAGCCTTTCAGTTTGCCCAGCTTTTGTCTAAAGCTTAGAAGCTTGCACGTGTTTGCCCTTTAACTTGTATTTTGACTTTACACAAAAGGCCAAAGGAGCCCTAAGAGGACCCATCTACATAAAATACCTTTTGCCTTGGCATAGTATGTCTTGGCTACAGTATGGGCTTACTACTGGGGGAATAGTCGACCTAATATATACATTAAATTAACTCCTACGGCGTCTGTTGGGTTTTGCTTGTACAGTTCTGTACTTGGACAAAACCGGTATATTGACACATGCAAAAAGAAAAATTTAAATTTCTTCGCTATAACACCCTTGACAATTGACAATTGGAGATCACAAAAACCAGTACCGCCAGCTCTCAAGTTACGTCCGAAAGCTCGGAGGTATGATGCACCAATCCCCCAACTTTCTAATACTTTATGTATCATGTAAATGTAAGTAGGTCTGCTGGTCTACTTGCTCTGATCAGGTATTGCTAATTCACTACTATTGTCCCCCTTCCAATTACTCATCAAGTTTATATGGCATTGAGTTTGTGAACAAACTCACTCCACAATTTGTCAAAGGTCTTCTACTTCGCAAATGCATCTCTTTTGCAAACCGTTCTAAGCTTGAGTAGAGCACGTTGGAGTTGAATTGATAACCAAGAGTAGAGTTGCCTACCGAAAGAAACAGAACGGGCCAAGTTACTCCTAACTCTTCCGTTAACACCTTGAAGGAGTTCGCGAAAGGCAGGAATACCCTTAAGCTTGACTAACGATATTCGAAAATTGAGCAACGTTCTCACGACCCCTAAATGTTAAGAGTCAAAATGAGATAAATGACGGACTAATTTTAGGGAACATACATATTATTAACGTTAAGTTGGATAAGATCAAAGCTTGCAACTTACCGTATTGGCATTTGTATTGACTTAGTAGTTAACAACTTGTATAGAAAGTATCTCCAATACCAAAAGCAAAATCATATAGTAATCCATTTCATTTAGATCACACCTTATTTGCTGATCTATCTATTCACCAGCTCTAGAACTCCTTTCATCCTGAAGATTGCTCTCCGTGTTCGGATAAAACATGCCAGTTGTAGCTCCCACTGCCAAGCGTACAGTTGTTCCAGCCTTCTAGCTGACTATAGCTGATGGTGAACTTGGCTTGTACATCTACTGGATCAACTTTTTGCCCAGACTTGGTATTTGAGACTGCATTGAACTTGCTATAGGCCGAGACAATGTCTCGGTCCATGTTTGTGAACAGCAATCTCAAGTTGAAGAGAACTACATGAAAATACGTACCAAGACCTGTTGACAGACCGTTTCAATGATTCTCATGTCGAACCACGTACTTCTTCTGCTTGTTTACTTTAAGGAGTTGAAATATTCTTGCGCAGTCATTTCACAAGACCTTTTGTTCTCTCAATTAATCTTGATCCAGTAACTTAACCCCAACGATCTGGTTCAATTTGATAATTAAGTCGGATTGTATTATTATACAATATTAAAAAAAAGGTCGCAAGTACATAACAAACGCATACTAGTATCCACCACACAAAATACCAAGACTGAACGGCATAATGCCAATTTAATCTCTCTTGGCCCAGTCTTAGCCCTACGGCAAGAGGCACCCCAAGCAGAATTGCGACGGCCGTGAAGTCTCTGACTCACCCCCCAACTGGGGATTCAAAAACCAACAAAGCTAGAAAGGGGCCTCTAAAACCGTTTGGTTGAGGCACCCTGTCAATCGCTGGTCTCCTATTTGCCGATGCTGGTTCCTTTAAATACAAACAAATGGCCAGTTTTTTCTCTCTGCACTTTTTGACTTGCCCTCTCACTACCCACATAGACATGAGTATCAGAACCCAAAGTTTCTGTCTAGGCTTGTGTCCACCAAAACAACTCTTTTTGGCACCACTATAGGACCACCACTTCTAAGACTTTCATGATGATGAATGGCCTTCATATGTACACTTGAAGTTGTCGATCCTTGAATCTTGGATAATGTCACAATTGAGTCCAGACTCGCGGTGCTTGAATTATTAGCGTTGTAGGATGTGGTCCTCAATATACCAGCTATGGCCCCTCCAACAGCGTAATTTGAGTCACGACGGCCAGCACCAGTAGAACTGGTCCTGTCTCTATCCGTCACCATGGTAACATTATTTATAGTCGCGTTGAGTCTAGGGCTATTGGTAGGACTGACTGAACCCGAAGAAGCACCAGTAGCAGCAGCTGCCCCAGTCATCCTCGTGCGCTGCGTATTACCAGTCATGGTTGTGGTAATATTATTATTGCTCGCCCCATAATTTTCGCTTGTGAACGACCCTTCATAACTGCTGACCTGCACATCCTCGTCTCGTATTAAAAAATCACGCCCGGACTCGCCGATCACCCCCGCAATGGTATTATGCAACACCATATTACTTGACTGAAGAGCGTCGTTATCGCTGTCACCGAATCCACCTCTAGTATTAACTGTCATCATATCAGGGTCTTCTTCAATACTGTAGGATCCTTTGGAGCTCTTTCTTCGGCTAAGCATCGATAGCCGGCTGACCAGCTGCTGGCGCGTAACCGTTATACTGCTCCGCCGTCGCTTGTGATTTGGAGTTGTAGCTGCTGGCTCTGTTGTTGCTCCCTCAGTTGCTGGAGTGGGTTCTATCGCGTCAATGGGAGGAGGTGAGTATGCAGGCTGCTCGAGGGCAAGCGAGTATGCGAGCGCTTTGCGATGCTGGGGATGTTTCCCCAGGTCGATAATTCCACAGCTTATCGAACGTAAGAACGAGGTCATTAAGATGTATAGCAACCAAGCTATAGAAGGGAGAGAACGACGGAAGAATGGAAATAAATATAAAAAACAATGAAATGAAAAAAAATATAAAAAAAATAAGGAAGAAGGTAGCAGAAGAATAGGATTTATATAAACAGAAGCGATAAAATCTGAGCCAAGACTGATCACTGGATTGTGTGAGTTATTCTTGATTTTTATTATAACTTTAAACTGACTCCGAATAGAACTGGGATCGAGTATGGGTTGGGCGTACGGCTGACAAGAGGTGGTACAAAGCCCCTCCCTCAGCCTTGATGGACGGTTGGTTCAAACAAAAACAAGCTTTCAACGTTGATTCCAAGAGGCGAAGCGGAAACTCATTTGACGTGTTTGCGATTCAAACTGAGCAGGATCTACGTACTAGGCATATATGTAGAATAAAGAGGTTTAGCAAAGTAAAAAAAACGTAAATCAACATATATAGATATTTCTATCTATCCGTATACATATATATGAAGACACCCCCCATGTGCTCAGACTTGCTGCAGTAATAGAAGGTAGTAGTACTGATAGTCGTTTGCTCTTTTGTCCATTTCCATCCTCTAGTTGCCTGCAACCTCCAGGAGCTTACCGTGTATCAGAATCTGCCTCAAGATATCATCCAGGTTGTGTGACCCGAACTCGGTTTGCAGCATCAGATTGGTAGCTTCATGGTACATTCGCTCGTTTCCTGGGCTATTTGTGGTGTACACTTTGAACAGGTCGACGGTGGCCACTAGTGACCCACTCTCGGGGTCTTCTGTGAATTCTTTGACGGCGTCTGCGCTTGAGACATAAATGATAAAATCCGTTTCCTCGCCTTCGTAGATCAGTTGGACGGCCTTAAGGAGGTAATTAGTTTGCGACTTGGAACTCTGGACATGGCACTTACGTTGGGAGATGCGAAGATCATCATTATGGTATGTGTGGGCAGGAGAGTTTGTGGATGTGGTTTTCGTGGCGTACCGGTCGAGGACAATCAACAATCGATATGTGATTAGAAGAAGGATGCAATCTGAAGCTGGTTACAGGTTATAAGAAGGTGTGAAGAAGAAGAAGAAGAGGAAGCATGGATTTCAATTATTAAGAGTGTTATTTATTTATTTTTCATCTATACTTTCTCGTCGTTCACCTATCACTTTTATATAACGAAGAAAGGTAAAAAAAAAACAAAATAAAGAGAGAACCCACTCATAAACCCCCCAGTAAGTTCACTAAGTTTAACTCCTAGCATCATCAGCAGCAGCAGCCTTGTTTTGACGGACCTCTTTTTTAATTTTTCCCATATGTATTCTAACCCTTGTTACTCAGGTTCTTTCCAGGGCTGGAAATTTTTGGGTTCAAATCGCTCTGGCGTGCGGCGCTCCATGCACTATGATTGCTCTTGGATCACATAACTTATGCAGTGATGTTAGTAATATTGGATCAGAAACAACCCGCTTGAACTTATTACGCAAGTTATGCGACTGTAGAATGTCCACATTTCTTGTCTAAAAGTCTTTGATGATGGATATGGAGTTGAAAAGGTGGGGAGGGCATAGCGCCTGCCTCGAGGACACACATGTAGCAAAGCACGCGCACGCTCGATGATTGATCAAGCTCAAGGGTTCAAGGCGGGTCCATTGAATTGTTTCCAGAATGTTTTCTCTACGTGTCAACAGCAGCAGCGACGGAACAGACCCAGGCGCAAGTAGGTATTTTGAGTATGCAGCAAACAGCAAACAGCTGTGTCAAACATGCCTATACGTTAACAATCAAGCGTTTGCTAGACTTCGATATAGCTGCTCAAACAATTGCCCCCTTATGAGTGATAGCACGCTAATTGCAGAATTAAACTAGGATCGCAGAATGTGGGTATACTTTCAGTATATTGATATAAGGCCCCCATTGAAATCTCGCCTATAAGGTTCTGTGACAGTGCATCTCAAGTCGTAAGTAGCAAGATCTTGATATATAAATGAATGAAGCAGTAGCAATAATTAACAAAACTGAACTAGCTCCTAACCTACTAGTGGAGGCATATAGATAGGACCTCTCTGAAGCGGACTGAAAAATATACGAAATACGGACATAGCTGAGGAGAGTGGTTCTTATGGGACCAGGTCTGGGTTGAGGAACCACCACGCTTGGACCAGGGTATGCTTCTAACTTTCCCACACACCGCGGAACACAAATAGCCACAGGGTTGTCAACCCTTTTTTCATTGTCTCCTGAATTAATACCTTGAAAAGCAACGTTATATGAAACGATCATAAGCGCTAGGCAAACCTAGATCAAAAGTATCTCACTTGTTCATACAGACAGCTGTGACATCCTTCAACGAGCTCTCTTGTCAGAATCTTCATGAACCCGGCCAGTGTAATAGTCAAGCAGAATGCGATCAAGTAGTCATGGTACGTACATACGTATACCCGATCTCATACTTTTGTGACATGTGTCCTGCCCTACTTGCACCTTGGATATCGACCACTGTTTGAACGGCACATTTTATATGCAGCATGGCAGAGAGCGTGCTGTTCTTAGCCCTTTTGGGGCTGCTGATGTACGCTTTAAACCAGCTGCTCCGCAGGGATCTCGAGTCGAAATACCTAACAACGACACTTGGACCTCACTTGGCAGGGACGTCCTCAAACATCTGCGCTTTGCAGGCTACATAGGGCTGCGGGTCCGATATACCCAAAGTACGGCCATAACACTTGTAGAATAGAATGAAGTATAAACAAAAAAATAATAATATGAAAGAAACAAAAGATAAAATACCCATATATAAATAGAAATAAGAGAAGCAAGAATCAAACAGTATGTAAATAAAAAGAACACTCATAAGAAATAGAAACAAATAACCAAATGATGCCAATGAGATAGAGTAATAAAATAAGAAAATAGAAAAGATAATCGCACAAATAACAAGGAAGATGAAAGAAAAAAACAAGTATTAACTTTTTAGGATCCTCCTCCTCCCAAACTACTCACTGAAGCATGGTCATTTGAAAAGTCCACAGAGAGATTATTGGGCGTACACGCCGTACCCTCTGCCTTCAGACTCAACACGATCAAGTCGGCCCTCTCTGGCTGCCAGATACAACTCATTGAGTCTGGCAACAGGAATGGGCTCAGAAGTCTCCTGACCAGCTAGGGGCTGCTGAGGCTGCTGAGCTTGTTGAGCTTGTTGCTGCTGTTGTGGTTGTCCAGGAGGTCCAGGGGGACCAGGAGGTGCGGGAGCAACACCCTGCTGTCGTCCCATATTTTGGAGAGACACCTGCACAGGCATTTGGCCAGGCTGCATGGCACTCATGGGCCCATAAGACCCAAATGGTGGTTGTCCAGGAGCCATGCCCATCTGCCCATACACATTATGAGGAGGAGGTGCGGATCGATGGAATGCATTGATATTGTTCATGTTATTCTGGTGCCCGCCGGGTACGCCAGGAATAGGGCCACCAGGGCCCCCAGGAACGCCCATGCTGGTTTGAGAGCGTCCCCACGAAAGCCGTACGCGCGAGTTACCGATAGGGTAACCTTGCATCTGGGTAATGGCAGCTTCAGCCGACTGTCTAGTCACAAACTGGACAAAACCACACCCTTTTCCAGGAGGAATCTTGACGTAGGTGATTTCGCCAAAGTTGTTGAAGTAGCTGCGAAGCTCATCCTCAGAGACATAGCCAGAGAGACCGCCGACAAACACAGTAGTGTTATTGGGATCGGTGAACTGGTTGACTCCTTGGCTACCGTAGTAGGGAGCATTAGGAGGAACTTGGTACATGCCCTGCTGGTTGGATCCAGGGCTTACAGATCCACCATTGGGCCCACCTTTGTTTTTAGGGGTCGCTGTCGAGATGCGCATTGGACGCGATCCACAGTAGACGCCTTGCATTTCACTCAAGGCTCTCTGCATTTCGCCCTCATCACTAAATCTGACAAAACCATAACCACGCGAAGTGCTAGTAACAGGGTCCGTCATTACCTTAGCTGACTTGCATGAGGGATACCGCAAATGAAATAATTGATGCAAAGCAAACTCGCTCACATCGGGAGCCAGGTCGCCCACAAAAATGGAAAACTCGGGGCCACGGTCGTCCCGCTTGTCCAAAAGGCCTCCACCAGACGCCCAATTAAGCTTGAACACCCGCTGAGAGTTGGGGATGGCCTGCCCATTGAGACCCAGTGCCTTCGTAGCAGCAGCCACGTTAGCAAACTCCACAAAGCAATAGCCGGAATGAGAGCCAGAAAATTTGTCACGGATGAGTTTCACACTGACATTTTCACCGTAGACGGACCAAATCTTCTTGATGGCCAATTCGTCTAACCAAGGGTCCAGTTCACCCATCCAAAGAGTACTCTTGGCAGCCTCACTAGTCGGGGACTGTGCAGTAGCATCAGGAATAAATGAACCTCCAGCAGAAGTCCCTGGAGGTGAACCGCTGTTTGACAAGGACAGGTCTAAGGACCCGCCTGGGGTTCCAGCACTGGCACCAGCACCTGCGACTGGAGGAGTAGAAGCAGTTGAAAGAGGAGTATTACCATCCAAAGCGTAAGGAAAAGACATACTGGGGAATTACTCTGAGTTGAAAATGAGTAATGACAGTAGAAAGACTAGTAAGAATAAACAAAACACCGAATATATAACAATTTGAACCGATTGCAATGAAGTCAAGAATTTAAACAAACTAAACTTGACGACTCCACACTCCAAGAAAAACGACACCAAAAAAATGAAAGAACTAGTTACCCATAAATCTGGAAAGGGACAAGACGAAAAACACCAAGATGAGACAGAGCTGAGAGAAACTTGAGAATAGAATGAGAAGAATAAAAAAACAAAGTTGCCTGATGAGAAGAACAAGTGTAGGAAGGAGAAAGAAAGAGGGAAGAAGGGACATTCACTAAAATTTTTTTTTTCTGAGTAGACAACGTAGTTAGTTTAGTTCAATCAAGACCTGTGACTTTTTGATTACCCAAAACGCGTTTCTCGAAGGCAAAAATGTTCTTTATAGCGATCACCACGAATTGAGACGTCGAATTCGCCAATGGTTTGTACAAGACATCACTCAATGCGCCATGCCACTCGAAAGAGAGTTCGTTATATTCCAAGCGCGTCGACACCAAGTACATCCCACTAAAATTATTGGACATGAACCTGATTTCGCTGCTTACATAACATAATTGTATTGTAAGGAAATGTGAAATTTGATACGTATCCTCCTCCTTCAATATCATCAGCAAAAGTCGCAGGTCGTCGGTCCGAACTCATCATCACAACCCCACAGAAGGCATCATGGAATTTCTAAACTTTGATCCTGCGACCAAGAACCTCTCGGTTGTGGAGGGCTCAACACAGGACTGGTCAGAACAGGACCAGACCGACTACGCCTACGAGGTCGAGAATCTCAATACTCTGTCAAAACAGCTCGTTGGCTTCAACGGAGACATCCCTCCTCCAGGCAACCAGATCAACGGTAACCTGAGTAAGCAGATCGATAAACTGCGTGAAACTGCGATCAGAGATGCAAAGCTAGGCAAACACACAGAAGCTCTAAAACTCCTGAGCATGGCCCTTGAGATGGCCCTCCGAAGACCTCTATGGGAATCAGTACAGTTCCAAATGGGACAAATCGTTGGTATTCTGAACGATCGATGTGATCTTTACATCAAGACCAACCAGTGGGCTAATGCCTACGCCGATACTCACATCCTGACCACACTCCAACCTGGAGAATGGAGCAACTTTTACCGCAAAGCCCTGTGCCTCAGAAAAATCGAAAACTATCACGAAGCCAAGGCGCTTCTTGCAACAGCCCTTGAATTAGGCAAGAATAATACCTCTGCCGTCGTCAAGGTGAATCAAGAAATCTCCAGTATCGACGCCCTCTTAGCATAATATCACGTAATGTTTTCTCTAAATAGTGTTGTAGGGTAAATTGATCACATGACCTAACACTTCCTTCTGTCGATTTACCAAGTTTAAATCAACAAAACTTCTTTTCGCGTTGAATACTTGCTGCAGATTAACCAAACTCTTTTGAATTTCATGGACTCGCGACCCATGGAAATCAGATAGACAACATACCCAGGATACCTGCATATATTTCAATAAAATACCGCTAGCATTGCCAAACAGTTCGCATGAAATATACCATTCGGTCCTAACCTGGTTCTTCGGAGCGCTAATAAATCATGTCGTTCGCAATTCTCGATGAAAAGAGGCGCGGCCTCACCAGAGAAATACAAAGCTGTGATCCAGGTAGGCCAGACTATATTGATAGAATGAGCCAGTTACTTGCAGAGCTCAAATCGAATGAAGCGCAAATTAAGCAAATTCAACAACGTCAGACGCCTAATAGCACAGCTAGCTTGCCACAAGCACCTCCAAACAATTCAAACGCTACAAGCGGCCCTCCAAATGGCATCGATGCATCTACTGTGAGCAGTTCAAGTTCAAACAATAACTCTCCTTTACCTGGTGCCAGCACGCCGATACATCCGTCAGGCTTTTCGATTGCTTCGCCAGCAAGTATGCCTCCATATCAAGCCCACAGCGCCCATTCTTCCTCAGTTTCACTTAACTCTGGCCTGAATAGTCCTTCTATTCAGGCGCCATCACGACCTGATACTAATGCAATTCCTCATAATGCACCTGTACAGATGCCACCTTCAACTGGTTTGACCGCACGAAGGGATCAAGAGATTATTGAAATTCTTGATGACGATGGTGATGACGAACCTATACCCACAAAACCTGTGGCTAAGAGATCTGTGCCAATAAATTCAGGGTACGATCCGGACGATGGATTTGCAGAAGAAGGCGCAGTTCCACTTGCACCCTTCGCTGGAAATCCTCCTCCACCAGGTTATATGCATCAGAATCCAAATCAGCATGGTGTGATCTTTCCACCAAGTCAAGGTTTCCCGAAACAGCCTCCACCTCACTGGCCGGCTCAGGGTCCGATTCCTCCCCAGGGACCATTTCCTTCTCAAGGACCATTTCCCTCTCAAGGACCGGTTCTTCCGCAGGGACCAGCTTTTCCATACGGACAGGTCCCACCCCAATCAAAACGTAACCATTCGAATATGCTGAGCAATGATACACCAGTTATTGACCTTACTGACGATGATCCAGGCGAAGTCCAAGCAGATAAGCGTCCAAGAACCTTAACTGCACCAGTTCCGCCTCCGCCCTCACCTTCAGTCTATCGCGATATTTACAACAAAATGATTCTGCCAAAATTATCTTCAGAATTACAGAGATTTGCCAATGCTACAATTAGCTACTTGAATGAACGCGTGACGATGACTCAGTCACAAATCAAATCGGCAAGCAATCAGTGGGAGCAAATTGATGCACAAATTAGAGCACTGAAACGTCAACCGCAGCAGTCTCATGTTGATTCCCTCCGCTTGCAATCTCTTTTGAAATCATCCAAGATGCTTTGGGTTCAGAAGGCCTCATTGTCTAAAAATTTGGAGCAAAGCAAACAAATGTTGGACAGACTTTACAAAGGAGGAGTCGCGGACTACAAATCCTACTACAATCAGGTTGTGGATATGGTTAGGCAAGGTGATGAGGTGTATAAACGTGCTATTGAGCACATGTCGATGGCTTCCACCCGAGTACCAGTACAGCCCGTGCAAACGAAAGCGCCAACTCATTCCCAATCTCATTTTTCACCAGACCGCTCTAGAGTGGGGTCTGTATTTGACTCTTGGGGTAATAATGACGATTCTTATCGTTCATACAGTGATGGAATGGGCCCTGAGGATCGTGAAAAACTTGAAAAGCTTTTAGATAATATTCAGGCAGATATGGATGTCAAGCCTGAGGATAGACAAGGCACGCCAAAAGAACTCAAAATTACACTTCTTGAGCATCAAAAAGTGGGTTTGACTTGGCTGCAAAAGATGGAGAATAGTGTTAAGGGTGGTATCTTGGCTGATGATATGGGTCTTGGAAAAACCATCCAGACTATGTGAGTATTGCAACAATTTTGCCCTTTTTTCGAGTCTAACATTTTAGCTCTCTCATCATTGCGAACAAGTCTCAAGATGAGAACTGTAAAACAACTTTAATCGTTGCTCCGGTTGCTCTTCTAAGACAATGGGAACGCGAATTTTTAACTAGAATCAAGTCTGAATATGCACTTGATGTTTACATTCACCATGGCATGTCGTCGAAGAAGAAGGCGAAATCATTCAGTGATTTTGCTGATTACGATATTGTTTTGACTACTTATGGCCTTTTATCTCGAGAGCATAAAGAGCATTTTGGCGCTACCCCAGAGAAGCTTGCAGAACGCGACCCACGCGATCGATACATATCTCCATTCTATTCCAGAAAGTCTGTCTGGTATCGTGTTGTACTCGATGAGGCTCAATACATTAAGAACAAAAGTACCCTTGCTGCAAAAGCCTGTTCTGCATTAGAAGCCAAGTATCGATGGTGTCTCTCCGGTACTCCAATGCAAAACAGTGTGCTAGAGCTGTATAGCTTGCTTCGTTTCTTGCGGATAAAACCCTATGACGAGGAGGGCCGCTTCAACAGAGAAATTGGCAATCCAATTCAGAAAGGAATGGATCGAAGTTCAGCTATGAAGAAACTTCAGGCTCTACTCAAAGCCATTCTTTTACGACGCACAAAGACCTCAAAGATTGATGGTCATCCAATTCTGCAACTTCCACCTAAAGATATTAAAATTGAAGATGTTGTTATGGATGGCGATGAAACCGAATTTTATAAAGCACTTGAAATGGGAGCACAGGCACAGATGAACAAGTACGTCAACCAAGGCACAGTCATGAAAAACTACAGTGCCATTCTAGTCCTTCTTTTGCGCCTTCGACAAGCATGCTGTCATCCCAAACTGATCGAACGAGCCCACAGACTCAAAACTGCCAAAATGATTGCTGCTAGAAGCGGTCGTGCCGCAATCACCTTATGTCGCAAGTTCAATATTCAAGTGATTCGAAAACTTGAGAAAATAACTTCGTTCACGTGCCCTGTTTGCATGGATGCCATCGACCCAGATAATGTTATTCTATTCTTCCCTTGTGGAGATTACATCTGCACTGAGTGTTGTGGAGAGTACTTTGAGTCCACTCCCAATCCAAAAACGGGCGAGCCGGACCAAACTAAATGCGCAACATGCAACCACGGTGTTTCTGAGAAGGATTTAATTCACTACTCGATCTTTGATCTTGTTTGGATCGAGAGGTACACTGATCAGGAAATCATGTCGAACCGGCTTAGTGATCGAAGGCGGCGAAAGCTAGAGGAAAGGACTAGGAGAGCTACTGAATTAACTTCAGCAACCCGCAATTTGTCTATCAAGGAAGATTCCGATTCCGATTCCGATTTTGACTTGTTTACTGACGAATCTCTGAAACAGCCAAAAAACGAAGAATCACAGAATGACTTCAAATTCAAGTTTACTAAAGAAGAAGACACTCAAAGTGGCCCAACCTTTGTAAAACCTGAAGCGATGCAGAATGGCGCTAGCTTCCTGTCTTACGATGATACGCAAGATGATTCTAAATTTGTGAAAGGTGAACCATCGTTTGCATCTTCCTCGCATGTCAAAGGCGAGGCACCCTCTGGTTACAACACGTTGAATTCGGTTCCAGTTGTTTCCGGCAGCGTTACAGTCAAGGGCGAACCTGAGTCTCAACCTTTGGGTAATTCTTTGGCTATCAATACCAATGGGCAATCTCAAGTTAAGGGTGAGTCAGAGTCAACATCTGCTCCAAACAGTCTAGCTGCTCCTGATACCTTGACTATTAAACCTGAAGACTTGGCCCCTATTGTCTCTGGGTCTAATAAGTATTTTCAGGGAGAGAATGTGAATGTTGCCAAGGAATTAGAACCAGTGACCTCTATTGACATGTCTACTTTAGTTGGCATGCCTGGTGAATTGGCCAGCTTGTTTCCCAATGGATGGATCAGCTCTTCCAAGATTGAGAAATGCTTGCAGATTATCAAGGATGTGCATGAGAAATTTCCAGGCGAGAAGGTGATTGTGTTTTCCCAGTTTACATCTCTGCTCGACTTTGTTGAGATTGCGCTTCAGAACGTTGGCAATACCAATTATCTTAGATATGATGGATCCATGAGTGCGAGCAGCAGAAATCAGTGCATTGTTGACTTTTTTGACAAGCAAGAATTGGATGTTTTGCTCATCAGTTTGAAAGCTGGCAATGTGGGCCTGACCTTGACTTGTGCTTCTCATATTGTCCTCATGGACCCCTTCTGGAATCCATTTGTGGAAGAACAGGCTATGGACCGTGCTCATCGTATTGGCCAGATGCGACCTGTCTTTGTCCACCGATTGGTGATTCAGGAAACAGTTGAAGACCGTATATTGGATCTGCAGAGAAAGAAAAAGGAACTTATCAATAGTGCTCTGGATGAAAATGAGCTCAAGTCTATTGGAAGGCTAAACCAGAAAGAACTGCAATATCTTTTTGGTCTCGGCAAGAAGTCCTGAGATATCAAATTCATTATTTATTGGTTTGCGACCTATGTTTTATTATTATCATGATTGTTGTTAAATATTGCTGAGTAACTATTATACATTGAGTTGTTCTTGGCCTGAGTTTTCATGTAAGTTTGTCAAGTACGAGCTCATAGATGTTTGAGACCTCCAAGTTGTAGCCTTCGACCCCTTCGAAAACATTTAAGACTGCTACCCGCGATCTCTCTGCAATTGACTCGAGTCGTACGCGCTCAGTGTTGCTAAATTCAGCTCGATTGGAGGGCTGGTCCAGCAGGAAGTCAAAGATTTTGTCAAGCTTTTGAAAGGTTCGGATTGTAGCCTCGGGTTCTTTAAAATCTCCAGCGTAACCTTCAATGTAATCAATGAGACTGTCGGAAATGGACAAGAGATATTGGACCTGCCCATACATCTTGATGGCTTTGGTTTCTTGCGGTTTTTGCACCACATTGTTGTGGCTGGAATCTTTCGACGCGGGCTCACTAGACGTGATTGAGTACCAAATGATATCAATTATCCGATTCAAATCCACCAGCAACTCAGCTAGATTGTTGTACCCTTTTGGCGGCGTGATTCTTTGAACAAACTTTCTTTGAATCTGCATTAAATGTTCTTCCAAGTACGTCACAAACCGTTCTTGCTGGCGTTCGCTGATTGCTTTCTTATGGTGTGCCGAGTCATTCCCTGAATCCGTCCAGCTTCCATGATGTAGCGGAGGTGCTGGAGATAACGTCGGAGCGAATATTTGGTGTGCGTTTGGTGGCGACTTGACGTCCTCCTCTTCAACAAAGAACCCACCACTGCCGGGGTGGTCTTCTTCCTGTTCCTCTTGCTCCAATTCCTCGTGGGTGCGCTTATGGATTGGAACGCAAGGCTGTGACACTGGAACTGGTTCCAAGTCATCGTCGCTGGACATGTCCATTATGGGAGGAATTGCTTTTGGCTGGAGTAGACTAGTGTGTCAAAATATATGAGAAAGTGGGAACATTTGATGGCCATGCACAACAGTAAGTCTCTCCCATAATAGGAAAAACTGATGAGATGTTTGATCTCCAGAAATTCCATGGCACCCCACAAAGATTGCTTTTAAATAGTTGACTTTTATATATAAAAGTTCAACTCGCACTTTTTCTTCTCACTTCGCATTAAATCTCGAAATGCCTGGTAGAATTACGTCCCGGGAAGGGATCCAATGGAACGATGATCCTATTTCAGAGCCCACAGACACTTTTGTTTTAAGCTGCAATAATCATTTTGTCGATATTAGATCTTTCAAAGATCAATCCGCGAAGCAGTTCCCTTTCGATTGGGCATTCTATGGCGAGATCATAAAGCCTAGTAATCCCAACGGCGAGACAGTCTACACGCATGATATCGATTCCCGTTACATTCACGCCATTGCCACTGGCTCTAAAGAGGATGCAGAGAAGTTCCTTGAAGTGGACAGTGCGGCTAGCGAGGATCTTCCAAACGGCGATGAAGCAGAACGGGGAAAGATGCTAAATCCAGATACACTTAAGGTTGAGAGGTTTCTTGAGCTTTGGAGGCCGCTGAACCCAAATAATGCACCAGATAAAGTTCCACTGGCTTCAGGTGGTGATCACGGCGCTGAGCCGGTAAAGGGTTTGGTTCTGGTCACAACAGAGAACCAAAAGTTTCGGGGAAAGCTGGTACGTGTTGGATCTTGGGTCCAGGCAATTGTACAGGAACTTGGTGTTGAGGGTGTGTCAAGCCTCTCAATTCTACGTACAGTCAAGGCTGATGGTTCTTGGGAAAAGCTTGTGAGCTGGGGAAACTCAGTTGAGACAATCCCTTCTAGTGATACACATTACGAACAATTTGATCGGGTAGATGCGCAGCTGGAGATAGGAGGGTTGGTGTGGAAAACATTACACTGCTAGATATATGTATGCATAAATAGAATTAGAAGGCGAGTGAGCGGAGCCAGTCCACTAGTAAAGGGCCATATCCTACCTCAATCAATAAATTTGAATGCTCATAGTCCAGGGCATCAATCTCAATAAACGGGAGGTCTCCAAAGCCTATATCTTTAACCAACTGATGCACCAGATATTCAACACTACTGTCTATTGAATCCAAAAATGAGGCATTCCTAATACCATAGCGGGCAGCCAGATCTCTTGGAATATTCTGTTTCTCAATGAAAAAGTCATAAAATGGCTTGCCATTAAAAATTATGCTTGCATCAGGCGAAAACTCATCAAGGTTGTCAGAAACGAAAGGCTCGTCTGAGATATTAGGAAATAGAGATGAAAGAGGACGCCTTCCTTCCCATATCCGGTCATGGAAGTCTTTATTGATGAGGGCTGCGTCTGGTAGGGGTAACATGGATTGCCAGTATTCCAATATCAGCTTAATATTAGTCTTCATGTCAAATTTTTGGAGATATCCGTCTCCATCCGCATCCCAAGTTCGGAAAAGCCTCTGGATCACTCTGTAGTTTGGGGAATTGGTGAGCAAATGATGGGTTCTGATGAACTCTGGGAACGTTAAAATGCCATCCCTATCCATATCGTAGACTCGAAAAAACATGTCTTGAAAGCGTTGACTTGGCTTCGACGGTAAGTAAAGATCGCAAAATGACCTTCTAGTGGCACCGTATATATACTCGCCTTCCCTTTTCACTCGATAATCAATCATCTGTCGAAATAGCTCGTAGAGTTGCTCAACATAACTTTGATATTCTTTCAACTCAATTGAGAGATCTTTTAGCTGTTCTTGATCAAGTTCTTCTGGAACGTCGAAATCTCTCACTAGTGCTCGCACGGGATAGAATGACTTCCAGCGCCATCGGGGACTTTTCATTAGCGGTATAGGGACCTTAATTTTTATGAGAATATGATATTTGTCGTGTTTTCCTGCCAATTCACAGGCTTCGCATAGATCAAGGTCTGCGCAGTTTGAACAGTGGTATCTTGGACCTGTTATCGGACTCATTCCACAGTAATTGCACGATACACCATGATGAATAGCATCTACCATTTTATTCCGATCTTCAGCAATCAAATAAAGAAGACTAAGAGAGTCTTGCTTTGGCGGCAGTGACTTGTCTAGCAACGCCGTCACTGTTGATGCTGGAGGGATAAGGCTGTCGCGCTTAAATGGATCTTCCTTAACTGGCTCTGGTACTGAAAAATCAATTCCTTCTAACTCGTTACCGAAAATCACTGATTCAGGTTTCTTCTTCAATTTCAGAATGCCATTTGCTGCTCGTCTATCTCGTTCCTCGAAAGCTAGCCTCACCTCAGCTTCAAGATTATCTTTAAACACTGGTGGAACCCCATTGACCATAGAGAGGACCCGGCTTCGTTCCTGAGGTGAAGCAGCTTGGCGAGCTTCGGCAATGATTGGAAAATACCTATCGTAGATTATTGACTTCGACATGATGACGGGCGTGATCCAATTGTGTCAAGATCAGATATAGAAGTGATAGAATGGAGTGTGCCAGTCCCATTTTTTTTTTTGGATATTTACTATTAGGTTCGGCACACTAGGTTTTTTTCTGTTCATATGTTCTCATCACTTTTTTCTTTTTAACCCTTTCCATCATTTTGACCACGCACCAACCTACCTTTTTGCCTGCCAACAGATTCCTTTCTAGGCCCTTTCTTCTATCCAGATCAACATCTCTGGTTAATTTTTTCTGTCTGGTTCGATTCAAGGAGCTGTTTTTCTGGGCTCTTCTTTTGATATTCTCTTCTTTTTAAACTTTTCTTGGGGTTTTTTTGATTCATAATGAATGGCGAAGCTTGGTTAGTGTTATCATGAGTGGCTCCAAGCGAGTTCACCCAGTCACTAATATGATCGTGCCATCAACTAACCACTGGATCACAGGCTTTACTTACTGGCCGTTCTTCTGAACGCCGCCAACCTGTTTCTGCAGGTTTTCTTCACTATCATGTACAGTGATCTTGGTAAGTTGACGTGATTCGTATTATTGGAACTAAACTGACTGATTTTGATAGAATGCGGTGAGTGATGACCCCGAGGAAGGACTTGATCTCTCTCAACTAACTCTAGCTACGCAGATTACATCAACCCCATCGATCTATGCAACAAGCTCAACTATGTAAGAACATCCACCGATCGCGAATCAATAGCCTCTAACCCCGCACTAGTACATTCTGCCCGAGGCTGCTGTCCAGGCTTTCCTTACTATGCTGTTCCTGATCAACGGATACTGGTGGTCTTTCCTTTTGAACGCTCCTGTGATGGCCTACAATGCTCGCAAGTACGTACCACTACTTTGATTGATGTAGAAGCTCATTCTAACCTCTTAGGGTTTACACCAACACTCACTTGTTGGATGCTACTGAAATTTTCCGAACCCTCAGCAAGCACAAGAAGGAGAGCTTCGTTAAGCTCGGAGCCCATTTGTTCTTCTTCTTCTTCTACCTGTACTGCATGATTGTTGCTATGGTTAGAGATGACCAGTAAATGATACAGGTTATTTCTAACTTGAGCAAAAGACTCAAGCATAGCTAGGAAGCAGTATGGAAAAGAAAAAATTGGAAAACGATTGTCACAATCCATAAGACATCTACGAATAAGCTAAGAATGAATTTTGTGAGATGGGTATTTCAATCGCAAAGGGTTTGTAGTTATAGGCATTTAACTTGAGCCAGATCATAAAGATTCAGACTCTGGCTAGACTGGTTAAAATTCAAGGGCAAAAGGATCCTTGACTGATTCAAGATTCTCGTCTCATCAAAAGAGCCCGCCTTAGAGAGCCAGCTCTGTTCATCGTAGTTTTTAGTGGCCCCCACTTAGGTTCTCCGTAACAGGAAGAGTATCTGATCTAGAGAATCTCGAGTGGAAAAAAAAGATCAACCTTAAAAGACTGTAGATATGGTATGGCAACTTTTATTTACGCGGATTGACGAAATGGCTGAGAAAGATAATTATCACAAACATCATGTTGTCTGGCTGATAAAAAAAAAACAGCTAACATTGACCTTGTCACCTTCTTTCTCACCCATCAATCAATCATGGCGCAGGTAGACAGAATGAACACAGTCAGCACACTTGACTCCACCGTTTTAGATGTATGAGCTAGTTGAGCTTTTTGTGCATTCTATTTCTAATTTCAGTGACTGTTTAGGTAAACGAACTGTCAGTCAACAATGTCGTGGGAGTGCTTGTTGAAAAAGGATGGACGAGAAATCATGGTATTACAATCTCACATCTGATATAATCGAGAAATTGAATTGCCATATCTAACGTATCTAGTCATTCATATTGATTTGGAAAGAGGCGTAGTCTTAGGACGAAACCCTCAATGGTAATCTTGGTCTTTTATTTCAGAAATTTCTAATTTGGAGTAGCGACGAAGTATATCCTCAAACTTCAGTGAGTGGATTTCATTTCAAAGTCTTTGCTGTCCAGTTTGACACAGCTTCTACTCCATTGGTATATTGCAAAGACATGAGCTTGAATGGCACCTTATTAAATGGGAAGCTCATTGGAAAATACCAGACCGTGCTTTTAACTCATGGAGATAAACTGAGTATGCATTCAACAGCTGTCTTTCTTTCATTGTTGACAAGATAGCAATGTGTGGGGCCATTAACTTTACATATTATCAGAGCATGCTTGGAGATCCATCGAGATCTGAATTGTCTTACATGTCAGGACTGGAGCTTGGAGACTATCAAATTTCAAACAGAGTCATTGGGTGTGGCTCCTTTGGAGAAGTGAGGATGGCAGTCAATCTGAAAACCAATCAGCATGTGGCTTGCAAAATATCAAAAATCACCAAGAGAAAGAATTTTGAGCCATTAACAGAGGTTTCAATTCTTTCTAGTCTGCTACATGTAAGAACAAGTCGCTCATAGGATCTAAACTAATGTTTTGACCTCAATAGCCCAACATTATCTCAGTGCATGATACTGCAACTTTTAATGGCCATACTCTTATTTTTGAAGATCTGTAAGTTGATCAAATGATGCTCAAGACCTGATCTAATTCTCAGATTAACCGGAGGAGATTTATTCAGTTATTTGATCAGAGGCAGTGACACACTAAGAAGTTTACCAGAGGCAGAGGTGCTGGTTATTGTCTATCAAGTGCTCAAGGCATTGGAATACTTGCATTCCAAAAATATTGCACACCGGGATCTCAAAGTAAGTTCAACCATTTCCAAAGTTTCCTTCTAACAGCTAAGCTTGACAATATCTTGTTAAGCTCCCCATCGGTAGGGTCAAGAATTGTATTAGGGGATTTTGGGATTGCAAAAGAGAACACCGATGGAAGAGTCATGTCAACAGTGATTGGAACCCCAGAATATTGCGCACCTGAAGTTGGATTTGGCCTGCATGGGGTGAAGACTGGGTACACTTTGATGTGTGACATGTGGAGCTTGGGTGTGATTGTACACGTGTTACTAACAGGTAAGTGCAGTGAAATCAAGAAGGGTTGCTAATTGATAGGCATCTCCCCATTTTTCGATGAATCCGATAATATGAAAACAGTAATGAATGCGAGAAACGGAAGGCTGTTTCTTGACACAGAGGAATGGAAGAAGATCACTTATGACGGTAAATCTTTCGTTTCTCGGCTTCTCAGAGTGAATCCAGCAGAACGAATGAACGCCCAAGAATGCACGACCCATCCATGGATTTCCAAATACCAAGTCTCTCTGGAAAAAATATACCTGGATAAACATCTAACTGAATGGAATTCACCAAGGGGAATTTCTAGAGCTTCTCCAGAACTCTAAAGATAAAGAAGAGAAAGTGGTAATAGTATAATTGTCATAATAAATAAATCAAGAAAATGCCAGATGCTGATCCAAATACTCTAGTTTTGAAACTGTGTGCTCGAGTGCCTGAAGTGCACCTTGTGGTCCTATCACTTGACTGAGCAAGTTCAAGTCCAGTAGCACCTTGTTAAGCAGATCATCAGGAGTTTCCGCGTCATCATCAATAGTATCAGCAGATGATGGAGGACCCCTCGCCTTTGCAATTTCCTTTAGATTGTCCAAATCAGCCAGGAAGAAGTCCAGTTCCCTGACACGATTCAAGTTGGTTGTTTGCTCCACATAGGATTTGCGGACATCTTCAATTTGACTCTGTACTTTGAGACGCTCGTCTCTGAGTGCCAGCAGCTGGTCACGGAGTTTGTCGCGCTTGAGCTTGGCAGCTCGGAGCTGGTTGGCCAGGATATAGTTCGAGTCCAGCATATCAACAAGTCCTAGCAGTCGGTCTTTGACAGCAGCATGCAGTTGTGAAAGTGCTCGCCGCAAAGCTGGTCTTGCATCTTCAAGAAACTCGCTATTGGCTATGAATTTTTCAAAAATGTCGTCAACGGCTTGTCGCACAATATCAATAGCGTTGATGTGTGTAGTTCCACCTGCTGATTTGGGGACCTTGTAAACCGTAATTGCAAAGACGTCATCTTCATCACTTGAATTCTCAGAATCAGTTTGGTTTCCTCTCAAGTTTCTAGTAGATTTGGAAGCATTCTCTAAATTAATAGATCGCCGACTTCTGGTCTTAAACACCTTTGGCTGTTGTCTGCTTGGCGGGTGTTGGATTTTGGGCCGCCGGGCAGCTAGTGCTACCTCTTCAGCAACAGCACTTTCAGAAGGCTGGCGACTCGATCTTGGATTTGGAGACATCGTACTCTGCTTTTCTTCTGAAACTCCTTTACCTTTGTCAAGACGGACAGGTTGCTCGGCTTGTATTGTTTGTAACCTGGAAGATCTTCTTCGTTTCAGTGGAACAGAATCGCTGTCTTCATTATCATCTTCATGACCATGCTTCCTTGAAGACTCAGGTGAGTATGGTTCCTCGTCTCCATCACTGATCTCAACTGCTCGCACAGCTACAACTTCCTGAAGCTCCTCTTCCAGCTCAATTGCGTCCTCCTCTTGCTGTTCATCTTCCTCTTGAATTTCTGCACCGTCTTGGGTTACAGTGATTTCTTCTGCTGGTCGTTCTTCTTGCGCATCAATACCGTATTCTGCTGCCTCTTTATCCTCAGATTGATCTGACTTCGCTGGTTCCTCATCCAAGTTGCTCGGAGTCACCTCTGTAGACTCAGTAGGCCGTTTTGGCTGTGGGCTTGCAATTGTATGATCCCTCAGATCTTTTGTAACTTCCTCTAATAGCGCTTCTACCTCGTCGTTCTCAGTTCTTGGTTTTGTCCCATCTGAACTCAAATCTTCCAATGCGGTGTTTCCTTTTGTCGAGAGCCTTGGGCTACTCATAGGTGTGATATCACGCCTCAGAAAAGTTTGTGATGTCGTTGCGACGTGCTGAGTCTCGACTGTACCATGTTGTAAAATTGATGCACTTTCTCTCACTTCTAGATGGTTGATCTCGGTACGTGTAACTGTTGTCTCGGGTGCGGCACTTTGAGGCTGATCTTGGGATATGCTTTGAGATGCTGTATGGTCTCCATTATTTGCTAGAGAAAACGCGTGTTAGATTCTAGCCTGCAAAAATTTGTATATCAGAGCACTTACTATTCTCTGAAAAAATTGAGAAAGCAGATATCTGAACCTGTCGAGTTCTAATACAATCTTTGTTAGTTCTCGATCCATTTCCTCCATACACAAAACGCGTCATACCCAGCTCCACGAAGTCTTGCTTGGCGCCGACTTTCTTGCCTAGCTAAAGATTGCAATGCTATAACAAACAGTTAATTCAGAAACAGTTTTAAACTGAGTTCTAGACTTTACCTTCTTGGTTTTCCTGTTGTGACATGTTCACCTGGTCGAGCTCTCCATTTTCATGGGTATTTGTGGTGGAAGGTTTCGTTCCCTTTTTCTGTTCAGGAACTCCCAATCTTAACACAGAAGTGTGTCTCTTGCAAATCCAATTCAGATTAGATCAGAGAAAAAAAAGAAAAAAAAAAAGCTCAAGATGCAAGAGAAATATCTGTCTTAAGTTCTAACAAGATTGAATTGATTTGAAATAAAAAAGAATGCTCCGCAACGGGGAATTGAACCCCGGTCCCCCGCGTGCTGTTCTAAGAACTTGACAGGCGGAAATTCTAGCCACTAAACTATTGCGGAATGCTTGGAAGAAACTTTTGGGGTGAACACTAAGAGGCAAAATTTCAGATTCACAATGTTACTTTTTCTTCTTTATTTTGACACTTAAACCATTTGAAATGCTCCAGATGTTGCTTTAGCATCTAGAAACTTGTTTTTCAGCTCAGAAATTGAGTATTGTTGAAGGTTGGAGTTGGCTCTGATAAGTGCCATATTACCCTCTCGCCACTTATTCAGCCTCCCATCTCAGCTTTCATATATGGACCTTCTCTTCCTTATTTCACTTCTCCAACCAACTATACAGACCAAACATCTCTACCTTCCAAAGAGCTTGCTAATATGTCCGGTTTAGAGAAGGCCCTTTTCCAGCTTAAGTTTACAGCTAAGCAGCTGAACCGCCAAGCTGCCCGTGCGGACAAGGAAATCAAAGCCGAGGAAAACAAGGTCAAGAAGGCAATTCAACAGGGACACAACGATATCGCAAGACTGTATGCGCAGAATTCGATTCGCAAGCAGACCGAGAGGAAAAACTTGATTCTCCTGTCGTCACGTATTGATGCTGTGGCGAGCAGGGTGCAAACCGCAGTGACAATGAGGTCGGTGACAGGCAATATGATGGGAGTCGTCAAGGGAATGGATAAAGCTCTGGAGAGTATGAATCCTGACAAGATTTCAATGGTCATGGATAAGTTTGAGTCCCAGTTTGAAGACCTTGATGCCACGACGTCCTACTATGAGAACGCAACGACTAATGCAAACGCTCTGACGACGCCGCAAGATGAAGTTGACTTGCTGATGCAGAAGGTGGCCGACGAGGCTGGACTGGAGCTTAGACAAAATTTGGATGTCAATACTCCCCAGAAGACCAAGATCGAAGTTGCTGATGAGCAAGTTGAGGATAAGCTGAATGAGCGCCTGAGAGCTCTAAGATCATAATTATATTTATACGACAATACACATATGCTATTATAGTTCATTAACCCTCATCATACTTGAGTCTCTCATCTTCTAACAGCTGAGCCAAGGAGACCCATAGCGCGAGCTTTTCAGGCTTCTTGATGCCTGCAGCCAAACCTGACGTTGATGGCATGACGAAAAGCTTGACTTGCCCACCTGCAAACAGTATTGGGTCTTTCTCAGGTTGAAACGTTTGGCCATCGCTGGTTTGTAGTCCCCATTTAAATGTTTTTGGCAGTGGCTTAGAAGTCTTAAACCTGTAAATCTTTTCCCATATACCCTTCCCTACAAAGCATATGACTCTAGGTTTGTTTTCAGTTAACAGGCCCTCCAGGCGAGGGACGTTATCATGCATTTCCTGCGGTGATAACTCATCAATACCTTTAGTCGGGCGACATACTAGATCATGAAAACCGTAGCTGTATTCTTCCATCATGAGTTGATCATCTTTGCACGTAACTTGACGATCCACACACCCAGACTCGTAGATAAGCTTCCAGAACAAATTGGAGCGGTGAGCATAATAATGTCCTTGTAAAGCAGACTCAACACCGGGATTATAACCTATGAATATGCATAGAAGACCTGGTCTAAGCAGTGGTACAAGGTGGCGTAAATGTGAGTACTTCTCAGGTTCAGCATACCCCCGCTTCTTTGAGTTGGAAGCAGGAATTGGTTTAACCTTTGTTACTAAAGACGGTTTGATAACCTTGGTTTTCAGCGTGACGTTTCCTGTAGCTTTCCTCAGTTCTGTATCTTTTTTAGGGGACTTGTCATATTTAAATTGGCTCAATCGTCCTTTGAACGATGGAAGTGCTTCGTCTGACATTTGCTTAAAGATGGTGATTCAAAGTCCCAATCGAAGTTTTTCAACCTCCACCACCATTGCATAAAAATGCCTAAGATAAGTACATGATAATCATCGTTTTCTGTATTGTGAGCTAACTTTCTTTTACTATTTCTGTGATTACTGCAATGTGCCACTGACGCACGACTCTATGAGCGTCCGAAAGTCGCACAATATTGGTCGAAATCATATCAAACTTGTAGTCGACTACTATGAAAGTATGGAGAGCCTCACGAAATTACTGACCTTATATCTAACAAGTCATAGATGCTGCTGTCGAAGAAGGTCTATTACCAGAAAGTGTATTAACGCTGCACGAACAAGCGTTCCAGAGAAACCCCGTGCCTGGCAAAAACTCAAATCCTCTAGATCAATCAGAAGAGCTCAGGGCTTTTAGCTCATCAGGTGTTCCTGGCACTGGACCGCGACAAGAGCTGTTTGATGACCTTATGCTTCCACGACACATGCCTCCACCAGTCCACTTGGCTATGCTGCCTGCACCACCAACACAGTTTTACGCGCAACCAGCTCCTCCCGTTGCTGCACAACCAGCGTCGACCGTGCAAGTTCCAGGTGCAATTCCCTCGGGGCCCGCAGCACTAGCGGGTGGGGACTACGATAATTCACAAGGCCGAGACCAGCAAGATTCTTATCGAGAGCGAGACAGCCGAGATCAATATAGAGACCGCGGTGGGTATAGCCGGCGAGATAATTATGATCAGTACGACCAAAGGGGCGGCCACTCTAATGACGGTGGGTACGGCAATAACCGTGGGTATAGGGAACGTTACGAATGAAATATATTTAATCTAATAAGTTATTGACGCGTCTAAAGCTCATAAAAGCCTCTCCTTGACTTTGCATTAATATTTCTTTGTAATGCTTCGCTAGCAGCGTAGTAGCCTGTCGGTGCTGCTGCGGTAGCAGCCCAGTTCGGTCCTTGAACGATAGTGTAGGTCCAAGAGGGAGTGATTGTTGTCTTTTGAATGGGTTGGAGATCGTAGTTTGAGAAGAATGTAACAGCAGATGTTGGGTATCGCTGGCTTGCAACTTTAGCATAAGTTACCTTGGAGCCGGGCTGAGTCTGCATTGGCGCATAGCGAGTTCTTCCTGTTTGCATGGTATAAGGAACCTGGTTGAGACTCAAAACAACGTTTTGATCTGCTGGAATATTGGCAGTGTTGGAGCCTGGTGGAGGAGCAACGTCACCACCATCAGATGCTTGGTAAGTACCTAACATGCCACTCAAAGCGAATCTGGGCGAGTAATGAATCGAACTACCTCCTGTTGCAATTAAGGAATAGAACTGGAAGAAGTAGGGACCGTTGCTACCCAGCGTGGCCAAAGGGGCAAGGACGGCACTGTAAGATGTTTGCCCTGCGGTTGGTGTAAAAGTTCCCACCGGAGTTGTGAAACAGAAAATCTGTGAGTTTGGACCTGTACAAAGCAGGACTTTCGTTGACGATATCTCAGTAAATGCTGGCGAAGATCCGTCGTCTGTAAATGTGACAACAACACCGCTGGATGCTGCAACTTGCGTTCCATAAACTGGTCCTGTAATGGAAAAATCCGCAGCCACAAGGCTGGACGTAAGCAAAACTGTTGCCAACAGCAGCGATAGCAGATTGAACATCATCCTGGAGAACGAATAAATAAGTTGCAGTTATCCCGGAAACGAAAATAAATAAGTTAACAAAATTCAACACCTAAGAGCCCTTGATGGAAGAGATATCCTTGTAAATATTTAAGATGTCAAAAAGGTCCCTCTCTGAGCCTCGTTGATGTGTGAAAAAACCCAAAACACAAACACTTGAACCCAAAAATAAAACTTTAGCCCTAACCTGCGTTCCACTGAATTTTTTTCATTTTCCAGTCCCACCACGACCAATCAACCGAAGGCCTTACGACCCTGCACAACCACTTGACACGGTCAGTTCACAGCCATGTTGTACTTAAAGTCTATGCTGAATGTCATTGACAACTCAGGTGCCCTGGTTGTCGAGTGCATCAAGGTCCTGGGCAAGAGTCCCATGAACAATGCCAGAATCGGTATGTCTAATCTTACTGGTTGTCTTCACAGATCAACCCAGCTAACTTTCTGATTTAGGTGACAAGATTGTCGTCGTCGTTCAGAAGGCTCGTCCTATTTCAAATCAATACACTGGTTCTGCTGCTCAGAAGCTGCGTCAAGGAGATATTCGACATGCTGTGGTAGTGCGAACCAAGCAGCCCTCCAGACGTATGGATGGCTCTATTATTCGATTCGACGACAACGCATGTGTTTTGATCCAGAAGTCCGGAGACCCTATCGGAACTCGTGTGTCTGGTGTGGTGGCTAAGGAGCTCCGTGACAAGGGCTTTAACAAGATTGTAGCCCTTGCTCCCCGAACAGTTTAAACAACCCTCCTCCTCCTCAGACTTCTCTCTATCATTTACGCATTGTTTCTTCCTAGTTGTACATAATATTCCCGCCTTCAAGAGTCAATAAATAGGTAGATTGGAATTAAACAGATCTAAAAGTGTGGCTACACGACAGACAGACGTAAAAGAGTACCTGAAAAGTTAGACTTGATCTAGCACACTTAAGTAAGTTCAACAACATACCATGGAAGTCTGAGCACGTCGCTGCTGACTCTGGAAGAACACGCATTCCTTCTCGTGGCACTTAGGGCATTCTTTATTTGACCGCGGCTGAGACTTGTTAGAATATCAAGAAGAATTCGCGTGAGAAAGACATACCAGCGTCGGATCTGATCCAACATCATTTGTAACACCAGCCGTTTCACTTGAAAAGAATTAGTACAATGAGTATGACAAAACCAAAATCAGACATACCTTAGCTCACGATCTAGCTTATGATGATATACCATGGCATCGTCAGCGACCTCACTATACTGGCAATTTCGGCATGAGTATAGCAGGCGATTATTTTGATTGTCGGCGTGAGGGTACAACATATTGTTGCTGAACAGTTAGCAAAGACCAATGTACAGCAAAGTAGAAACCTACCATTCTAAGCAGAATCGAAATGACATTGTAGATGTAGAATATTTTGGTCGTGGAAGTCCTTGTAAATCTTTGGCCCGTCGTGTTTAGCAGTCGCCGCTGGTGATTTTTCTGGCGTGTGTGGAGGGTTGAAAAACCAGGTTAGGGCAGCATAAATGCGCCAACAGCATGTGTGTCAGTCACGTGAGCATTGATTTTTGACCAAACAAATCTTGTAATTTTTTCACTTTTCCTCTCGTCTTGTTTTTTCTTCCTCTCCTTCTCTCTGATACTCCATTACACAGCAGCACGCGCGCATCAAACCCGATTGCCCAAAAGTAATAATGTCTGCCATCCGTCTGTCAGCTCGTGCCATCGCTCCTTTGAGGTAGGTCTCTCTAGAATCAATTTTCAATTTTTCATCATGCGAGCTCTCGAATCTAACAACAGGTATGAACAGACGATCCGCTATCTCAAGATGCACCACTCATGTTGTGAGACGATTCAACTCTACTGAAGCTGTCGACCCCAAGATTGGCACCATTGTTGATCAGATCTCCAAGCTCACCCTTCTGGAGACCGCTGCTCTGGTCAAGGAACTCAAGACCAGACTTGATATTCCTGACATCTCGTTCCCTGCTGCTGGCGCTGCTGCCCCTGCCGCTGCCCCTGTTGCTGAGGAGGCTGCCGTTGAGGAGAAGCCCAAGGAGAAGACTATCTTCACACTGAAGCTGGAGTCGTTTGATGCCAAGAGCAAACCCAAGATCATCAAGGAGGTTAAGAACTTGCTCGGCTTGAGTTTAGTCGAATCCAAGAAGTTTGTGGAGGCTGCCCCCAAGGTTCTGAAGGAGGGTGTTACCAAGGAGGATGCTGAGAAGATCAAGAGTGCGATTGAGGCCGTTGGTGGTAAGATCGTTTTGGAGTAAGCTCTTGGCCTTCTTAGATGTAATTATTATGAATCCCTTGACTGGAGAGCGAGAAGAGACTCCCCTGTTTTGTAAATGTGTGTTTTTTGCTCGTCATTTTTGTATATACGTGTGTGAAAGAAATTTCTAGCCATCCTTGCTTAATCAATTTAGTCGATGAAGAGTAGTTCTTGAGAATGTGTTTTCGGGCTCTGTAGAATAATTCATAATTACTGCCCACCATGGCAGTATCAGATCGATGTAAATCAAAGTTTGGAATATTAAGATTCCCTGTAATACATGTATTTTGGACAATAACTCCAATTATTTGCTTTAGATTTATAATGTAACCCGGCTCAGATTAGAACTTTGAGATGAAGTCTGCTGTAGGCACGTCTCCGTTGATCAATGGAATCACCTTTCTAATTGTATTCTTATGGCGCAGAGTCTCAACAATAGCAGTTGCAACATCCTCCCTCTCAATGTGAGGCTTTACACCCTCCTTTAGTGGCTCTGTATCAGTCTTGACGTCCAGCAACTTTCTTGTACCTGGTCCGTCGGTCAACATTCCAGGACGCAGAATGGTGTAGTCAAGATTTGTCCGGCGAAGCTCGCGGTCTGCATACATTTTGCAAATGTAGTAGCTCCGCAAACCAGTTGGGTAGAAAAACTCTCTATTGTCGGTCTTCAATGCACTCACCATGACGAAGCGCTTGACATTAGCCGCCTCGGCGGCTTCCATGACCTTGACGGCACCGTCTAAATCAACCATAAGCGTCATGTCGAGTCCACCTTTGCCTCCAGCACCAGCGCTGAACACAATGGCATCGAATCCCGTAATAGCTTTCGTGATACTTGCAACTGAGTCGGTAATACTAGCAACCTTGGCCTGAACGCCAAGGTCCTGGAACTGCTGGACCTGGTCGGGATTTCGAATGATGGCTGTTGCCTCGAATTCCTTAGGAAGCTTGGCGAGCTTATCAATCAGCATTCGCGCAATTTTGCCATTGGCACCAATAACAGCAACTTTCATAGTCATTTCGATATATTCAATAAGGGTTAAAGTAGGAGGAAAGAAGACTATACACGACAAGATACTTATAAGGTTGCTGTGGCTGTAAATTACAGGCTGCACACTCATAGAACTGGAAGGTACACATCAGCCGAAATCAGACGTTTTCTAAGAGAGAGAAAAAGATGGTTCAAGAAAGTGTCAATGAGATGTATAAATCATGGCGTTACTCTTCAAAGATGGCTCTCGGAGAGAAAAACTGTATGCAGCACTAAAGGCAGATGGTTTCTCCAATAGTTTGGCCTCCGCACTTTAGCAATGGAAGGGACGTTTACCCGACATAGGCACATCAGACCTCCGTTCTCTGACTCCCAAACCAGCGCCCACATCGCTCAGCGTGCAAAATTTATGGGCGATAAGACCCACAACTAGTTAATCCTCAGCGAGTATCCTCCGATATCGGGTTAACAATAGGGCTTGACGATAGGACTCCGGCTCAAGACGGGCAGTTTTCCCCTACGAAAAGGTCAATTCCCCCACTGTTCCTGTGAGCATTTGGACTGACTTTTCTTTTCCAAGAAGTTTGTTTTGTGGGGTATAACTTCGCTGTATTGGGAATTCCCCCCAGAAGTCACAGGAAATCAGTGAAAGCGTGGGGGTAGACCACCAGTGTCTTGAACATATATAAATAAGGATCTGGAGAAGTGGTTTGAGAGTCTGGATATTTCATTTCATTATAACAATAGAATCAATCAAAATCAATTATCATTATGGCTTCATATCTTGAAAATAAAGAGCTGTTCCAGCCTGGCGCTTACATCAACAACGAAGTGGTCAAGCCCAGTGGACCCAACTTCGATGTCCTTGATCCAGGTAATGGTGAGGTCTGGGCTACCGTTCCTTCGTGCACCGAGAAGGACGTCGAGCAAGCCGTCCAGGCCGCCGAGAAGGCTTTTGAATCCTACCGCAAAGTGACTCCCCGCGAGCGAGCACGGCTGCTCTTGGAATGGGATCGTCTGATCCGACTCAACAAGGCTGATTTGGCCAAGTTGCTGGTCTTGGAGACTGGTAAGCCACTCAAGGAGGCCGAGGGAGAAGTTGACTATGCTTTGACTTTTTCTTGGTGGATGGCTGGCGAGGCCGAGCGCCAGCACGGATCAATTGCAAATGGAAACGGACCGGGCCCTAGTGCAAGTAACCGATTCGTGGTCACAAAGCATCCCTTGGGTGTGGTGGCTACGTTGACGCCCTGGAACTTCCCAATTGCGCTGTTCCTGAGAAAGGCTGCCACTGCTGTGGCTGCAGGTTGCACAGTGGTGTCAAAGCCCTCACCTGAGACCCCACTCACCGCAACCGCATTGGCAATCCTCGCCAAGCAGGCTGGCTACCCACCTGGTGTCATTAATATCCTGCCTTGTGACGAGAAGAACACACCTCCTATTGCCCAGGCCCTTTGTGAACATCCTGTAGTGCAAAAGGTTTCATTTACTGGTTCGACTCCCGTTGGAAAGAAGCTCTCAGTGTTGTGCGCTCAGCACTTGAAGAAGCTAACGCTGGAACTTGGTGGCAACGGCCCCTTCATTATTTTTGATGACGCTGATCTGGAAAAGGCCGTCTCGCAGCTCATGATTTGCAAGTTTAGACATGCCGGCCAAACCTGTGTATGTGCTCAGCGTGTGTTTGTGCACTCCGCTGTCTACGACAAGGTCGCTGAAATGCTACAAGCCAGAATGAAGAAGGATCTTCACCTTGGCCATGGATTTGAGTCTGGTACCACGCTTGGACCTTTGACCACCACCCGCTCTTTGGACAAGGCCAAGTCACACATTGAGGATGCTGTTGCTAAGGGTGCTACTTCTATATTCCCCTCCGGCGAGGCCCCTGCAGTCTCGGCCAAGGAGGCCAAGGGCTACTACTTTTCACCCACGTTGCTGCTGAACACAACCGAGGAGATGAAGGTTGCCAACGAAGAGTCCTTTGCTCCCATTCTGTCCATGTTCAAGTTTGAGTCCGAGTCCGAGGTCTTGAAGCGGGCCAATGACACTTCAATGGGCCTAACTTCTTACGTATTTACTGAGAGCGCAGACCGCATCTGGCGTATGATGGATGGTATTGAAACTGGAAACGTGGGTGTCAATGTTGGACTTACGACTAGTGCGGAGGCTCCTTTTGGTGGTTGGCACGATTCGGGATACGGAAAAGAGGCTGGCCTCGGATATGGCATTGCGGAGTACATGAAGGTGAAGACGGCGACCTGGGGGATCAACTGGCAGCCTACAAACTAGGTATTAGAGACGATTTTGATATATATTTTAAGCACCAAATTGATACAATGTTAAGTCAAAGAAGGTACAGTGACTCTGTAGATTTTAAGTATGAGACACAACTTTTCAGATCATTGATTGGAGTCAATCTATTCAATTCAAACGCTTTCAAATCCCAAAAATAAATAAATTAACCAAATAAAATACTATCCAAACATACATGATCCGTAATATTTAACTATCACAATGCTAACCAAAAGTTACCTCGTCCTTAGACTGCCATACCTGGACCTCTCATACTCCGTCGCCTGCTCCCGCTTATTTCCAGATACCGCCGTTGACGATGTAGACGACGTAGTCGACGACGGATCAAAAATAGGAACACCAACAGCCACACTCTTCAAAAACGGGTGCTCAAGAGCCTCTGCAGCAGACAGCCGCAGATACGGATTCATTTCAAGGCAAAGCTTCAAAAATTCAATAGCTTTCAGCTCGTCGTCCGTGAGCGACGTCTCTTTATTATTGACAACGCGGAGGGGACGTTTTGGGTTAATCGGCCGCGGGGGTCCTTGATGCGGAACCCGGCGAGGGCGGTAGCCAGTCAAACACCATTCGATTAGGGTCTCGAATTGGTACGGTGCATCCTTGATCGTAGGGATCGACGTCTCGAAAACACAGCCGTGCAGTAATGCACAAGCTTCGGTTTTGCGACGCCCAAAAATGGTTGCGATTTCAATGAGGGCGTCGATATCGTCTAAAGAGTTGAAAAATGGGAATCTTTTAGAAAGGAAACACAGAAGGAGCACGCCGCATGACCACATGTCTATCTTGGTGGTTTGGTCGGGGCATTTGAGCAGCACTTCAGGCGCGCGGAAACCTCTGGTACCTGCTCGGTTGGACCGACGGCCTGGGCGCGGATCATTTTTGGGATACCCGTTCAGCTGCTTGTTTTCACGTAGCGTGATACCCTGATCCCGGCACGGACATTTAAGCCTGCTTGGATCAGGCTCGCGCTCAGCCAGCCCAAAATCAACGAGGACACCGCGCTGCAGCTTAGTGTTATACAGGAAGTTCTGTGGTTTAACGTCTCTGTGAATGATATGCTTCGAGTGCACAAACGCGAGAGCGCTGAGGAGCTGCTTGAAGTAGATTTGGATCTCGTTGACGCTGCTGACCTGAAAAAAGTCGCGGAAGTCAGCGTGCTCAATGTATGGCAAGACCGCAATAACTTGGTCCTGGGACCTGACAGCTGTAATGAGTGGCGCTATATTGACGCAACCAAACAACTTATTAAGGATCTTGAGCTCGTTTGCAATGCGTCCCGGTGACGATGTGACATAGATTCGTTTGATGGCCACGTAGTTCGGCCTTACTTTCTGCCCATTTTGATCCTGTTCCTGCTCTTGTTCCTCTCCCTCCTCATTGTCGTCGTCGTCAGCCGCCGGTTTCCAGGGGTCTTCGCCGGTCAGCCTCAGTTTTTTCCGCATGCGCTCGTTTCCATAATAATCCCACTCGTTTTCATACTGGTCGTGCCGTAGATCAATAGCCTTGTACACGCTGCTAAACGTGCCCTCGCCGATCTTTTCAAGCAGTTTATACTTTTCAGCGAGCCCCTCAAAGGACTTGTAAAACTCGTCTATTTCGTCCTTGGAATCTTCATATTCTTTTTCTTTTTGGCGGCGCCTATAACCCTTTGAGTCGGGAAGAGAGTGGGTGGGTTTGTCACTATCTTCAGGTTGTGTAGATTGAGCCGCTGTTTGTTGTGAGCCCACTATTTCAATGCGTTGCGTTTCTTCTTCGTGATGTGAGCCTGTATCAACCTTCTCAGCTGATACTAAGTTCTGGATATTGGCATTTTCAGCATGATGTGATGGTTCAACATGGTATATCAGTGCATCACGTCCGTCTGATCCACTAATCAAGTGTGATTCTTCGGTCAAGTCCGCACTATGAGCTGGCTCTTGGATTGCCAGAAAGTCGGGGGTATAGGGGTGATTGAGTAAAAATGGGATCGGGTGTGTTTGGATGCTATTATCGTCCTCAAGTTGTGACTGTTCAACTGTGCAATCAAGCGACCCTACGGTTTGCTGGTTTAACCGATTCGCGGCCTGATCCAACAACTGGAACTGAATTTCACCTTGCTGTTCTTCCAGATGTAGCGTCGAATCATGCTCCAAATCATTCAAGTCTTCGTGCACGTTGAACGAATACCGGGAGTCATCTTTTTTCGCGTCTGTCGACGCTACTTCATTTGTGTCCAAATGCTCTTGATAGTTTTCCAGTTGGCCGCTCACATTAAATATATTAGACTGCAAGCCGCTCAAGATCTGCGTCGTCTCGCCCTGCTCTTCCTCACTCTCCTCGTCCTCCTCCAAATCAACCGTGTCGTCATTATCTAGATTCTCCTCTGTCTGCGGATCATTGGGGTAGTAGCTGCTGTTCCCGAAGCCTAGCGTGTTGTGGGAAGTGTCGCACAGATCGGACTCTTTTTCAGCCGCCATCTTTGTAGTATTTTTGTCTTCCAGAAGGCTGAATTCACATACAACCTGAACCAAGAAAATAAAGCCAAAAAAAGTCCAACTTCTATCTTCTCTTGTCGCTGTTTTTAATGTCAATGTCTTCACCTGTTGTTGTCGCGTCTTGAATTTCCTGAAATCGAAAAATCGAATTACCCACACAGTTGGCGTGGAAACCAATCACGTGAGAACTCTACCTTTCTCAATATACAAAACTCTGAAGAGAGCTGTTTGTGTCTCTGTCTCACAAAACTCCCTTTAGGCATCGATCGATTTCTTTACTTGAATGGGCTTTATCGTCTCTAATCCTTCACCTATTCTGTTTCTTTCTCATTTAAGATGATGATAGACCTCTATTAGTGTTCGAATTCCAAATTGTGTATGATTATAACGCTCATTTCTGAGTTAAACACGATACCTACCTATAGCCTCCTTATACAATAACTAATACATCTTCAGACAAAACATTTTTAAATATTCCAAAACTTGTAGGTTTGGGGCAGTTCAACACTCACTGGCTGTACATCTGGTCGACTGCTTCCGTTAGCCAAAGCTTCCTCACCATTCTCCTCCGGCACAACTGCAACTGCACCACCAACCATGTTATTGGTGTTCAGAGTCAGCTTGGCCCCGTCTGTAATGACCCGCGATGCCTCCTCTAAAGTAGCCTTCACCATAGTCGCATCGTTGCCATTCTGCGTCTGTTGCAGTGCCCGTGATAGAAGATCGTCTACATTGCGAACCTTTTTGTGAAGCGCTAGCCTGTCAAGGAACACCTCTTCCCGTTCCTTTTCTAATTCCCTTCGCTCAACTTCAAGGATACGTTCCAGCTGGGTAAACTTCTTCATCTTGGCATCGTTCTTGGCGAGTTGTTGAGAAACAAGCTTAAACAGGTTTGCGTACATCTGGCGTGCCGTTTCGCTTCGAATTACTTCAGATCGGGCTCCAATGGCGCCAAATGCAATATTGCTGGCTTCCTCCACAAAGTTCTCAGGAAGTGGACTTGCGGGGAGTTTGGCCGCTTTTTCTTCGCCTTCTTTAGCCTCAGCTTTCTCTTCCTTGCTTTCGTCATCGGGTTGTTTGTCAATGGTTTCCTTGATGGCCTTGATGCTTCGGTTGGCTGCTGCCGCAACAACCTTCGGGTCAACAAGTCCAGCCAAAAATGAAACCACACTCATGACTGGATTATCTGCCTGCGATAATGGCACATTATTTGTATCATATTTCAGGGGTCCCAGCTTATCTCCAGTCTCCTTCTTGATGCCACTGGCAGAGCCGTTGGCAGTTCCGTTTGTCTTGTTTTCAAGGTATGGGTCCTCGATGGAGAGCGAGAGAAACTTCATGATACAAGCTTGCTTGTCCTTAGTACCAACATGTCCAGCAATGGCATTCCAGTCTCCTGAAAACTTCTCAACACCATCCAGCAGTAGCAACAACTCCTTTTTGTTCCAGCCAATACCAGGATCGATTGGGTTTGCTTCCTCTTTCACAGTCTTGGGAGTGGCAGATGCCTCTGTAGAAGCAGGCTCAGTGGCAGCTGCAGTAGCAGCAGCAGTAGCAGATTCAATCGTCTTTCCTCCAGGTAGCAGATTGGCACTTGGATCATCTTGACCTTTGTAGAATTTGAATGGGAACAGGCCCCTTGGGGTGTCGTGCAGGATTTTCCACTCGCCTGTGAAAGGAGGTACGACATTTGAGGGCATGGCCTCAACATCGACTTGGTAGTTGATCAAGCCCCATTTGTCTAAAAAGCTGTGGACCCGCATGATTGTACACACGTCACCGATCAGATTACGGCGGCATGCAGTCACGGTGAGATACTCCGCTGGGTTTAGTCGATATGTGTTGACCATGAAATTGCGATATTTCGTGTAAATATCAGGAGTCTTTGACCGGTTACGTTGGTTGAAAAATTCAGGTAGCGACCGCTTCTCAACCTCGTGAATCTTGGTTAACGAAAACCAAGCCGCATACGAAGGAATAACAATGGCGTGGGTTTGTGTGAGTTTAGGCATGGGTTGAGCAGGCTTAGGTTCAGCCTTAACTTGACGAAATACCGGGATCGATGGAGTGGAGGTAGTTGCGCTTGGTTGTGAATTTTCCCCTTCAGCTTCCTTTGTACTGTCATTAGTCGGTAACTCTGACTTGAGTGCTGGCTCTGGAGAATCCATTGGCGCGTCCGACATGTCCATATCTACTTCCATGTCGACCATGTCGTTGGCAGCAGGCTCAGATGCCTCAGCAGTTGGTACAGAGGAATCTAGAGATATTAGTATTATGAGAAAAGAATGTGCTATAATACGTACCGGTTGCGATTTGAGTTGTTGTATCCTTTTCTGTCTCTTCAGCTTTCACAGGAACGGCATCTGCCATTTCGACATCAGATTTAGCAGCAGCGTCAGCAGAAGGCTCGTCATTTGGACTTGCAATCTCCATTGGCACTGCTTCTTCTGTCTCTTCAACAGGCTCTGCCTCAGGTGCCTCTTTCTTTTCTTCTTCATCTTTCTTTGGTTCGGCTTCCTCTACTTTTGGAGTTGGCGATCGCGTCTTTTCTGTTGGTTGAGGTGCTTCATCTTCAGCGGTAGGGACTGAATTGGTCGTAGTTTCAGGCTCAGGCTCAGCAGGAGCTTCTTCTGCCTTTTCTACAGGAGCCTCTTCCTTCTCTTCAGGAGCAGATTCCACCTTCTCCTCGGTATTGCTCGGCGTTTCTTTTATTGATGGTTCTGTAGGTTCTTCAGAGACAGGTTTTTCCTCTTGTGCTGGTGACGACGGCTTACTGTCATCTTTTTTCTCCGAGTCTTCCTCAGCAGCTGGCGGTGATGTTGGTTTGCTAGCAGGCGCTGAAGTCTGTTCCTTTTCCTGTTCTTCAGGACTGGCTTTAGGGCTTGCAGTTGAAGTAACAGTAGGCTCTGTGGATTCAAGGTCCATGATGACGGCGTAGGAACAAGAATATTATGTCGAGATTGAGCGCGGCCTAGCCAAGTGGTATGAGCTGAGCTTGAAGAGAGAGAAAAAAAGAAGGTTTGAAAGCGAGAGAAGCTGAAAGAAGAATAAGAAAAAAGACCACAATCTGTGGAAAATAATATAAATGGGTGGTGGTGTTTTTCTATGAGGGAAGGAAGAAATGATGAAGTGGTGAAAAAAAAAACGCGTTGGTTGTGTAAGCCTATTAGGTAATCTGGATTGATTAGATAACGAGGCAACAATAAATGACAGAGAATCTATGAGTTCAACCAAATCTATGAAATATCATACGGGCACCCTAAAGGTCATTGGAGGGCAAAATTGTGAAATAGTGAGTTGCTTGCTGTAGTTGGCTCTGTGCTTCACCGCTTTACTCTATCAAACAATAACTCAGCATTGTTTGAACCCTCAGTCCTGTGTATACAAGATCAGTTGTAAGGAGGACCCTTTGAAAAATCTATCAACATTTATTTGACCATTTACAATAGCATAGTTGACCCTGAATTTAGATGATTTATACCCCTGTTGGGATATCAACTTCTATTTAAACCTTGTGCTGAGATCAAAACCATGTCACAAAAGTCCATGTTCAGATCATGTACGAAAAGCATTCATTAGAGGCTAATAGAAAATAAAACAAGAAAAAAATAAGATATAATCCATGCTACATAAAATTAACAGCCAACCATTATAATCGTCGTTGTCATCATCATCATTATCAAATATCAAAGAAAAATACACATTCAAGACTCGCACAGGTTGCAATGGAAAGAGTGAACAGGCTGCTACTGTTGACTTGGGCTCCCCTTTAAAACTTGTGAAAAGAAAGTTGGCTGTTGTTGCTGTTGCTTAAATCGCAGACCTAGAGACCCCAGTCATGCTCCACAATCTCTCTAATCGTAAACCGCTTGCTCACATCCACCTCCAAGCATCCCTGCACCAGCACTGCCACCTGCCGTGCAACCCGCGCTGCACTTTCAACCGATCCAGACGACTCCTGTGTCGCGCACGTCACAATCCTTTCGCGCACATAGGTCTCAAACCGCTCCACGTCCAGCTTTCCCTCGAGAATCATCTCACGCAGGCGCGGGGAAAACGCGTGCTGCCAGGGCAGGCATCCCCTGAACATGCTGTATACCAACACACCAAACGCCCAGATATCAATCGACGGCCGAAAGATCGGGTTGGGCGAGTTGAGCAGCTCGGGCGATGCGTAGGGTAAGGACCCAATGTTCTGGTCAGACGTGCAGGAGGTCGAGGAAGGGCCACTGCCGGGCACCATCAGCGAGTTGCGGCGCGAGGCTGTTCGAGACGGGGTCGTGGACGCAATAGGCGAGGAACTGGCGTCGTGGTACTGGTTCAGCATGGACGACGTTTCAGAGGGTCCGATCTTGCGGCCGAACCGGAAGTTGTCTTCGCTTTCGTTGTCGTCGTCATCGGCCATTGAGGCGTCCCCAATTTCATCGTCGTAGTAGTCGGACATGCCAAAGTCGCAGAGGACAACGCGGCTGCGGCCTTGGGGCTCCTCTTCGATTAAGCAGTTCTCGGGTTTGACGTCGCGGTGCACGATCTTCATGGTCTCGTGCAAGTAGAGCAGGGCGCTGGCCAACTGCTTTGCGTAGTTCACGGCAAGCCGCGGTCGAAGTCCCACTCGCTTCGTCTTTTTAATCAGATCAAACAGTGTGCCGCCGCTAATTTTGTTCGTGAAGCAGTACGTCGCTGATGAGTTTTCATGCACGCTAATCAACTTCAGAATATTGGGATGATCCAGAGTTTTCCACAACGTGACTTCATGATCAAACTCACTCTGAACCTGCTCCATAGCATCGTCCGTGATCATAAACTCAGGATTGCGTGATGGAATGTTGCTGCCAATCTTATGCACAATCTTAACCGCCAGTGTTTCTTTCTCGCCATCAGCACCAATTGTATGTGCTTCCTTGACCTCACTGAAGGCACCATAGCCAATCAGCTTGCCAATCACGTAGTCTCCAATTTCCTCACCCATGTCAGCAGCTGCATTGTCAAAGCCTGCGTCCAAAGATGCGCTGGGAGAAAATGTGTTGCTTGCAATGCGGGTCAAGAATTGCAGCGCAGGACTGTTGTTGGATGACGATGAAAGGGATGCTGAGCGTGAGATAGACGACTTTTCCAAAACTCCACTCTTTTGTCGCACCGAAGGGTACATGGTGGCAGCTCGATGAAGCCGTCGGTTAGAGCTGCTGCTGGGAATATAAAACGATGCAAGTGATTCAGACTGACTGGCGTGGCTAATATGGCTAGCATGACTACCAGGACGCGAGCTGTACAGCTGCTGCATTCTGAGAATGCTCTGCGAAGATGGCGACAGTACACTATCAACATCATTAAAGAATACCGAAGTGTTTGGTGACACATCGGGAGTCAGCCTGTTGGTGTTTGAATAATTTCGAATAGCCATGGCTGAAGTGGCAAGCATGCTTGACGACTTCTTGGGCGTGACCGCACCACTTTTGAGATCAACCTGGCTGCCTCTATGCGAGCCTGGCTCTGCAGTCATGGCGTAATGCATGATGTTGTCCAGGTTTTGAGACACATTTCGGATATCTGTTTCAGAAGCTCCACCCGACAGTACGGATTTGACCTTGCGGCGGATGCTAAATGGCAGAGCTTGGATCTGATCTGGGCTGAGATTAGACACCACGTCCAAGTAATCGTCAGATGGAAATGAGGGAGATGGCAGGTACTCGCCTGCATCGTCATCGGCGGACTGTAGGGGTCCATAAGATTTGCGTCGTGTTGCTTCACTATGAAACTGTGGGGTGGATGGAAGATTTTTACCTAATTGGGAGATGGGCTTCGGTGGTGTCACTTTCTGAGGGGAAGAGGATGCTGGAACTATGGAAAGGAAAAAAAAAGGTGTTAGGCGTCTACCAAAATTGAAATAAGGAAAACAATAAACATCGCTCAGGGAAGAAAAGAAAAAAAATGAAGCAGAAAATTAAAGAGGCTAGCTGTAAACAAGAATACTTACTTTGAAGTTTGGCGAGATTTGAGAATGAATTCTTCTTGGGCTGAGTTTGCTGGTATTGCGAGTCAATGAAGTTTCGGGTCTCTACCAGCGGAGACATGGAGGGTGGAGGGATGAGCGAGTCATCGTTGAAAAATACATGGTGGTCTTCATGGTTCATTTTGGAATTGGTTTCTTTCTTGACAGTAAGTGGCGTGGGTGTGGGTGCATTCGATGAACTGGGCTGCTGAATGTGCACAGGCGTGGGGTCATTTATAGTTGTTGTCGTAGAAGTGGAGGTTGAGCCTGAAAAAAAGTCGTCGCACGACAGAGCGTCATGCCCAGTTGAAAAAGGTGAGTCTACAGAGCTGCGGCCAGAGCTCCTGCTTCCAAACTTTGGAATGAATAATTTACTGGTCGACTCTTCTGTGGAGGCGTTGCTGCTGGTGCGTGGTTGACTCTGGTTTAGTCTGTTTAATGAAGTTGGAGTTGGAGTTGAAGAGTTTGAACGAATGTAGGTGGTGGTAGAAGTGGCTACAGAGGGTTGAAAAGCAGTGGAGTCAGTTGTGTCAGGGTGCCTTGAGAGATATCTTGAAATTGCAGGGTTTGAATACGGGTCCATTTGTCGTGATTCATGAAGGGAGTGAAAATGCAGAAGAAGAGAAAGAGGATGAAAATGGTCTGTGAGGTAGACAAAAGTGGAGGGAGCAAGAAGCTGAACTTTTTTTTTTTTTTACATTACTATGCAGCACTTAATTTTTTTCTCTAATTTTTATGTCGTCCTTTACTAGCTAGGCTTATTAGCATAATAGAAGGAAAACTCTCCGCAATCGGGGCTGGGCCGATTTTATTAGTGGTCAGAATTATATGGGATCACGTGTCTTTTCAGGTGCATGGTCACCCAGTACCAAAATTACCCTGGTGGCAACTGCAATGACATCATGCTTAGCTAAGCCAGATTAGGCTGGGACCGAACAAGGTGCGGTCAATTAATGGCTGGTCACGGTTGCTGGTTGCTGGGGAAGAGGAGAAGGGTCATGATGGCGATTGATTGACATTGGTCATATGAGAGTATTTGAAGCTTAATTGAGATTCAGAAAGCAATGGTGCTATAGGATCGAGTCATGGTAGGAG
>JAJMHO010000125.1:0-52706 GCA_030566085.1 Geotrichum histeridarum
TTTTTTTTTTTTTTTTTTTTCTTTTTTAATTTAATCTCGTTGAGTTTGTGATTCATGTAATTTGAACTCTAGTACTGACTCAGCTAGTATACTGAGATTTGTCATGATTTTCAAGAAATTGTCCTGCCCTGCCCATGATGTGTCTCCTTGGTGTCTGAACCAAGAGACACTGTCAAACTTTCTTTTGCCTACATTCACACTCCGTCTTCCACGAATCCTCTCATAAATATACTCTGTAGCTTAGTACTCTGCTTGTCTCGCCCCGAGCGCCCTATAACTTCTATGACTTCTATGGCTCCTCTCTTCTAATCAGCCACGCTTGCCCTGCAGAAGCACACTGTTTCCGACGCAACCGTTTTGACTTCGTGAATCGACACCATGTCCTCCAACGACTCTCCGCCTTCTGTGGATTACGACGAGGAAGTCCATTACTGTAAAAAGTGCAGTCTCGTATGTTTTATGTAAAAGTTAAGTCATTATCTAACCAGTTAACCAGGTGCTCGAAGAAGGCCGAGCTTATGAACTAGGTACGTTTTCAGCTCCCCTGCTCCTATTCTGTTACTAACTCTTTATAGGTGGCGATCGCTGGCATGTCGAATGTATGTTCAAGCCTTGCAGCTTTTATGTAACCTACTAACAGATCCAGGTTTTCGATGCTCTACTTGCAACTCTCAACTCGATTGTAACACAAATCTTCTGGTTCTGGGAAATGGGTCACTCATTTGTAGCGACTGCTCTTACCATTGCCATGTATGCCACAAGAAAATAGAGGATCTTGCCATCCTGACTGGTGATTATGCTTTCTGTTCTTCCTGCTTTTGCTGTCGGAATTGCAAGAAGAAAATCGAAGACCTCCAGTATGCACGAACTTCGCAAGGCATTTTTTGCATGAGCTGCCATGAAACCTTACTTGCACGCAAGAAGAAAACTAACGCCAGTGCATCCTCGAAACAACAGAATCAATCAAACTCACCTCCAGTTTCCAGATCTATCTCATACGATGGTAATCAGCCTCTCTTGAAACGAGCCAGTAGCTCTTTCAAGGACAAGTCCCTGCCTTCACTTCCTCCAGGAGATCTTGATCCTTCGGACTCAACCGCTACCTCTACTTCTATACCTCGGGGATCATCTCCACCCAATCGCCCAACAAGGCAGCCCCCCTTTGACCCTTCACTCACACGTAATCCCATTCAGAGATCACAGAATTCAAGTTCAAATGCCAGCAACTTGCCACGCACCATTTCTTCGACACTTGATCGCGAAGCTGCCTCATGGGAGGGCGCTCCATTGGTATCAATATCACAGTCTTCTCCAGTACTCACGCAAAATGGTCAGAATGGCAACTCCACTACGCTTACCGAAACTAGACGTAAGAATTCAAATCCTACTCGTATTCCCGATATTTCTGGCTCGCTTTCAGGTCTCGGGAGCTCCGATCAACAGCCTCTGGACTCGCACTCCTCAGATGCTGAAAAGCTATTGAGAATAGATGGCCTGTCACTGTCATTAGATGCCAGTAACCACCTTTCCCAATCTGCAGCACGGGCGGGATTATATCTTGACACCTCTTCTACTTCATCTATTTCAGATGAGAGACCAAGCGCTACTCTGGAAGACTCATTAGAGAAGCTGATACCTGAGCGTTCAAGACTACGCTCAGTTTCTCCTAGCAGAGCCAAAATCAATGATACTTATTCAGACAGTATTCAAGAACCAGGATTTCCCTCTTTATCTACCAGTTCTGTCAATGAAGGGCCTATCAAGCGTAAACCTCTTGGTTCTAGACTAGGTGCCACGCTATGCCCGCCTATACAATCTGAGCCTGAGTACAATCCCTACTTTCCAAATGGTGTTCCTAAATCTTCAAGGCCAACTCTTACTCACAAGAGATCGGTCAGTGAAAAGATATCGCAGCAAAATCACAACTTCGATCAATATTCACTTGAGAGTGTAATGAACACTCCTTCTCTGACAACTACTACACGAGAACTCCTGTCAGCTAAGAAGCGCATAGCACACCTAGAACAGCAGCTCCGCGAAAAGGAAGAAGTGAGCAAGCCAGACGCTGGCATGCTGGACTTGAATATCCAGGAAAAGCGCAAGACCATTGCTGGGCTTGAGGCCCAAGGTGAGGTTGCGAAGAAGGAGCTTTTAATGTTGGAGGATGCCCGGATGCGTGACAAAAGTATAAAAGAATCCTCGTCTGATCTTGTTGCAGAGTTCACACAGGAAGTAAGCCTCCTAAAACAATCGCTGCAGGCAGAGATTGAAAATTTGGTAATGAAGCGAGATAGGCTCTCTGAGGAAAATGATCATTTGGCAAAGGATCGCGATCGTGTTCTTGAGGAAATTGGCATTCTCAATCTTAAAAATAACCAGCTCTTAGATTTGCATCATGAACTGAGTCGCCAACTCATTGACAAAAACAATCCTAGGTCACTGTTCAACGTTCATGCGAAAACCCGGTCATCTGAAAATCTAGCCTCTGTATTCTCTGGTACAGAAACAACATCAACCGCAGTATCCTCTTTAACTGACGAGCCAATGGTTACTCTTCTGGATGGCAGTGATGATAAAAAGGAGCGCAACCGCCGATTCTGGAAGCGCCCAACAGCTGCTGTAGCTAAGGGTGTCAAAGGATTTAATAAAGTCTTTGCACCAGAAACTACTTTCATTTCGAGCGGACCATATGCTGATAGTGAACAGGCTACTACAGTCGAACAAGTCTCGCAATTTTCTGGTGGCTCATCTTCTGGTCACGCCCCTGCTACGGTAGTTTCAGTCTTGTCCAAGGACGGAGCGGCCAGGGGACATAAAAACCAGCGTAACGGGTGGTTCAAGGGATCCATTGATTCCAAGGGGGAATCGCAGTTGATGGGATACCCTATTGAAAAGCGAATCCAGGTCGAAAACACCACCATTCCTTTAATTGTGACAAGATGCATTCAAGAAGTAGAGGCGCGCGGTATGTTGATGGAAGGAATCTACCGGAAGTCTGGAGCCCGGTCGCAAATCTCAGCGATTGAAGAAGCTTTTGAAAAGTCATTTGATGCGGCTGATTTTGAGGACGCGTTAACCGGTGATATTTCTGGGGTTACTAGCGCCCTCAAGCAGTACCTGAGATACCTTCCAAACTCTTTGATTCACATCGACCACTATGACAACTTTGTGGAGGCAGCCAGAATCCCAGAACAGGCAAAAGCCATTGAGCAGCTGCGCTATGTGATCAACTCCTTGCCGCCCGCATACCGCGACTGTCTAAACCTTTTAATGCATCATCTCTCCAAGGTGTGCCAGTATTCGGAAGTCAATTTGATGACTTCCAGAAACTTGGCAGTTTGCTTTGCCCCTACACTTGTCCGTCACACAGATGGCACCCGCGAGCTTCTAGACATGCAGCCCCGTAATGATGGAACGCAACTTATGATTGAGCATTATTCAGCAATCTTTGCAGACTTCTTATAAAAGAATTTTCTCATCCCTATCGAATAGCCCCATTTCTTCTCAAATCTGACTGAAAATGATGTAAAGTATGTATTTATGCCTATGTAGAGCCTTGTTCATGGGAAAGAGAGGGTTTATTATTGGTAATTACTCGTTTTGATTTCTCATCAAAATATCTACTCAATCCAACTCCATATCATCAGCACCAGCACCTCGCAGGATATCCTTAACCATGGACTGCGCAGCCTCACGTGCAGGCGTCCGTTGTAAAACATTGCTTGGAACTGTAAAGTTCATTGTTACAGGAGGCGACATGCCATCTGGTAGGCCGAACCCGTTCATACTTGTGTCTTCGTCATCATCGAAAAATGAGTGTTGCTGGGTATGTCCTCCTTGTGCTGCTGCTGCCCTTTGATGAGCCGCAAACCTGTCTGGCGTCTTCATAGTCGTGTCCATCTCATCATCATCGTCTTCCTCAAAATTGTTGGTTGACGCGCCAAACGAACTGTCTGACAGCTCATTGTTGTACGCATAAAACCGCTGAATTGGCGTTTTGGGCGCACCACCCACGTCACCCGCACCAGCTAATGTGGGTTCTTTCCTAGGCGTCATGAAACTGGCAGTTGTGGTTGCGGGATTCGTTTGTCGTGTATTATTTTTCTTGGCTGGGTTTTTCTTGATTGCCGGGGTCGGTGAGAACTGGATATCAGTTTGGAGTTGTGGTGGTTCTAGACCGTCTAAGGGAGACGAGTCAAACCTTGCCGCAAACGATTGCTTCCCTGTAGGTTTAGATGGAGTGTATCCCCGAATCCGGTGTGGGGTTGCAGCTGTAGCTGCATTGCTTGCACCATGATCTTCCCGCTTAACCGTGGAGGAAACACCCGGCGTCATTTGAATTTTCCAGTTCTTGTCTAGTACCCTGTGCCGTAAAACGCCTGGAGTTGTAGCCATGACCCCTGCCGAAGTTGACTCTTTATGTATCGATGGTGAATTATGGTAGTCTGCTGGAATGATATCAAGTTTCGAGTTGAAAGGCGACGACGCAACGGAATTAAAGTTTAGTGAGTCTTGGTGTTGGTGAACTGGCGTTCTCGGAGGTAACATTTGGCCAGCTCCGCTAGTTGCTGGTTGGTTCATAAAAATACGAGTAGTGGCCGATGGAGGATCTGGGAGACCCAATGATGTATCGTCGTCCATCATACTTTGCTCGCTCTTTTCCTTCTTAACCTTGGGGCTGCCAGAGCTCAAGACCTTATTGCGTGGTGTTTTAGCTTGGTCATGGTCTGTAGTTGAAGCATTGAAACTATCCTCTTCTTTCACTCCATCAACTGTTTGTAACGTGCTTTCATCGCCATACTGTACTGGCAGTTTCTGAGCATAGGCATCATGTGGGTATCTTTCTCCATCGTATTCATCCTCCTCTGGCTGTTGCTGTCCATCCTCATCTTCCATCGGCGCTGCGATTTCCTCGTATCCACTCAGACTCACATTTGCTGAAGCCTCCAAAAACTGTTTCCAAAACGCCGCTCCCTGCCAAACCCGCCGCGACTCTTGCCCATACCGTTCAATTACAGGCACAATTGTCGTGGCCACAATTTTGTGGGCCCGCGCAAAATTCCGATCAATTTCTTGAAGTGCTAAGGTGATGCTTTGCTCTGTCTTTTCAAGCTCCTCCGCGTAATTCCTCCGGGGTGCTGGCGGTGGTCCCATGGATCCAATATTATGTAGCTGCCCCCCGTCCATGCCGGTATCAGCCATCTGATTTGGAACTGAGGTTTGTGGTGGTGGAGGAGCTTGGTGATGCTCACTTGATCCGCGCGTTCCAGGTCGGCTTCCAGGCCCTTGACGGCCCGTACTACTACCACCTCTTCCACTAGGGGCTCGTCCAGTGCTTGAAACTGGTAGTCTTGTTAAACGCCTTGGTGCCTGCTGTTGATTCATGATGTGTTGTGAAGTGTCAACATGAGGTTGGGGTCCTAATCTTCATTATTTTTTCGCGTATGATATGTACGCGCCGCTTATGTAATACAATTGGAGATTCCCGACTAATCATAAACATTCATGCAATTAAACTATTTTTCATTCCTATAGGCCTTTAATTACAACTTGGAGGAAGTGGCAAGCTCCGTGGAGAAGACTTCGGCCATGTCCTCAGCGGCTTCCTCAAGGTAGAAGCGCATGCGGTCAACGCCGAGCTTCTTAGATACACAGTTCACCTGGATGGAGTTTTCGTTGATCATGTAAGCAAGGCCGAATCCCTGGTCGATAACCTGAGACCATCCGTATCCATTGAAAAACTCGGAAGACAGTTGGGAAGTAGAGAGGTACCAAGAGCAGGAGTAAGAGAAGAGAGGATCCTTGAAAATGGCAGGAACCTCCTGGTTAGGATCAAGAAGCTTCTTAAGACCGAACAGATGACGGTCGACACCCTTTCCTTCAGAAGCATCACTGATGTACTTGACGTGAGCGTTGAAAGCCTTGCGGCCAGCAGCGATCTTCTCCTCGTTGGTGGCAGAAGGGTTCTCCATGGTCTTGACAAAGTCAACAGACTCGACAGACACAGAGCGGCATGTCTCAGTACGTCCCAACTGGTAGCGACGAGTAGCAGCAGACTCGTAAGTAGGGCGGCAGACGCCAAAGTTCTTGTAGTAGGCAAGCTGAATCAGCATCTGAACATAGGCATCAGGCGAAGCCTTGAACTTCTTGATGAGGCCCTTACCGTAACCCTTAAAAGCAAAGACAGCCAACTCGTGCTCACCAATGACCTTGTTGAAATCCTGAATGGAAGTGTTGATTGCAGACTCAACTTCGCTGTTGACAACAAACTTGACCTCGGCAGGATCGGCCAAAGCACGGTTCTCGGAAGCAGGAGCGCCATGATCGACCTTGTTGTTGAAGATAACGTCGTTGACGTAATCATTAATTCTGTGGGTGGGGGTGCCGTCCATCATAGAATGCTCGCCCATGAAACCAGAAGCTCCATTTTCACAGATGATGAATTGAAGGGGCTTGTCGTAGAAACGGTTCTGACCGTCTCCGTGCCAGTAGGTATGAGCACGCTCTTCTCTAGTGATGGGCTTGGTGTCATCCAGGCAGACAACGAAAGACGAGGCTTCAACATCTTCAAGAGCTTGCTTGTTGGCGGGATCAGCAGCCAAAAGCTGAGCGCGGAAGTCCACATACTTGTCACGGTTCTCTGAAGTAAGAGCACCAATGGCAGGGCCCTTGGGCTGGTCCTTGGTAGCAGCATAAATCTTCTCGAATTGGACCTGGAGCTCAGCAGTAGACAGCTGCTTTCCATCAACCTCATGGGGGATCTTGAAGAAACGGTTCTTGCGAATGGCAATGATGTGCTTGTTGGAAGCAATATCATGGATAGTGACATCATCACGGTTAGCAATGGGCTCACGCGAGGCATTGAACATGTACTTGTAAGAGTCCATACAAAGAGGCAGCTTCTTCATGACCTCAGGCTCCAGAGTCTTGTTATCGACCTCAGTCTTGAAGGCCAGGGCAGCAGTGCTGATGGCAGCTGCACGAGTAGCAGGGTCCTTTCTCAGCTTGTCATCCTTGTGAGAGTAGAAGTATGACACGTAGGGGACAACAGGGTCTCTGTAAGTGAGGTAGGCACCGTCGTTCCACCACTCATAAAGCCAATTCTTCGTGTTGGGATCAGCAGCCTTGGCCTCAAGCTTGGTCTGCAATTGCTGGCCAACACCACCCGGCTTCAGAAAATCCTTTACGGCCGACTCGGTCTTTGCAAGCTCCTCCTTGTTGGCCAAGGGGATGATGGATCGCAGGTACTTGGCTGCAGTTTCCTCGAGGGTGGGCACGGGGAGGCGGGGCAGAGACTCCTGAAATCTAAGCATTGGGCCCTTGGAATGGTCCTCAGCGTAACCTTCGGGAAGCTTAGCAGCAGTAGAGCTGAGTCTGAGGGAGATGCTCGAGACGGCAGAGAGTCTCGATCTCGAAAGCCTGGTCACAGTTCTTGAGAGCATTGTGGATAGTGGGGTGAAAAATGAAAGAAAAACGCAAAGAAATCTAGATGTGGTATTGGCTGACTTTAAATATGTTTTGCGGGGGAAAAGTCCGGAATGGAACCGCTAAAACTTTTCAACAAAAATCTTGAAATTTGGCCTTTCCTAAGCGAAAATCGGTCGGATTTCGCTGATTTTTGTCGGAGTTTTTGGTTACAGCAATATTCAGAACATGAGCGCACAGTCCTCGCATATAAATTACATAGAATTGGTCCGATACGCGGCCAAAACCTCTCATATTCAGCTATCTGACCATATAATCAATCCTGTCACACTCGTTTTTCAGGCTTTCAACTGCTGCCCACAGTCTTCGGGGGATCGCGCCGTTTAGCCGAGGCAAATTTAGATTATGTAATATTCTATCGTCTGCTTATGTCAGGGAGTCCGCCACGAGCGCTCAATCCCTCGGGTCGCAGGAACATGAGCAGCGTGCCATTATGTTTTCGGTCCATGCAACCCTCGACGACCCCATCGCTGCGGCGGACAGACAAGAACAGTTGCGATTTGTTCTTGCTGTCCCCACCACCGCGTACACTCTCCTTTAACAATAGCCAAACATATTCTCTGGAAGCTTTGGTTTGCATTTCTTTCGGACTGGCGTACTCCAACGCGCGAGGAGTTTTGCCTGAACCATCTTGCATTTTCCATAGCATGCTAGTCCCATTTAGGGTGTGGTTCGGGTAAAGCTGCTGCCAATAGCTGGTTATTTTGTATACTTCTAGATCGTCTTCCTCTTCTCCCAAACTGTAGGGGCCTTCTAGCATCTCTCCCTCCCAAAGCTCCTCTGCCTCAATGGTTCCTGGTTTCCTATTCAGTATGCAGCTGATGTGATTGTGCTCAGTGTCAACCTGTCGTATTCGAAAATCAACCACGCACTCGCGATGTAAATTGGAAATCAAGTTGTACCTATCTCGTAGATTGGTCTCTCGTGCAGGGGGTATTACCAGCCGGCCACGAAAGCGCACACCCTCACGAACCCATGATATCTCTTTCGACCGCATCTGCTCACTCTTGCTGCGAGCCATCACTAATTTTGTGGATGCTGTTCTGCGTTCTAAGGGCAAAAACATGGGAGGGGTCAGATCTGGCCTTGAATAAGGCAGCACCTGGGTACTTGGGGATCGCGAGATTTCCGCACTTGATTCATTCTGATTAAAGTTATCCTCATAATTCCGTAATAGTCGCTGGAAAGGATTTCGCTCTTCTGATGTTGGTAATTGAAAACGATCTCTGTCACCTACTTCTCCTTGTGAATCAGTGCCTATCTGTTCCTGCAACCGTTGGAGCCGCATCATAAACCGTACCTGGCTATCTACCACAGAGTCGGATAGCAGCACTGCAGAACTCGGCGTGACTGTTGTATCACTCAAGACGCCATCTTCAGCTGTGTCTTCTTCTTCATCGTCATCAAGCAGTCGTTCCCGCGATCCCTGATTGCGCTGAATATATGCAATTAGTTCAGTTTGCTGCGACTCGAGCCGATGCAGAGCACTTGATATCTGGTCATGCGCTGATCTATCCTCCTCGTTTGCAGAAGTCATTGTAGAGAGGCGCGACCTGCGCCGCCAATTCCCAGCTTGACGTATTTCAGCCAAAAGCCAAGAAATCCCGTTGGCCTGGGGTTGCATCACTCTGCGTATGAACGTCCTTTGGCTTCCCACATCGCTGGCTGGTAGTTCGTCTAGGTCAAATGGGGACTCATCGTTAAAAAATGCTATTAATTCCGCATCTTCCCAGTCGCTGATGTACTGTTCTTCGGTTTGTCCAGCGACTGCTAATGGGGCTTCATCATTTAGTATCAACTGATATCGATTGCTTTCATCGGATGCAGAGAGAGCCTGTGATAACCGGCTCGGTTGACTGATCCTTATAATTGTTCTTCTTCTACCATCAGCTAGTCCTGTGCCCGCCCTGCGGTTCCCTGAAAAGAGCCCTGGCTCGGGTTGAGATAAGCTTTGTTCGCTTAACGATAGTGGCCGCAGATGTCGGTTCCGATTTCGGCGCTCTTCCTCTTGCTCCCTCTCCAACTCACTGTCATTGATCTCCTCGTTCTCTTCGTGGCTTGCTCTAGGTCTTGCATTCGCATACATTTCTAGAGTTCGTCTAATGGCTTGGAATTCTTCGGTTAGGGAGGGAAACGATTCCTGACCTGAGATCTCTAGCCATGGATCTTGAGTAGGGTTAGTCTGCTGAGAAGGCATAGATTATATGCCAGTTTGCTTAAATTTTGTTTCGTTCTAGGGGCAGGAGAAGTTGTGCAGTCTTAGCAATCCGTTACTGACATGAATAGAGGCAAGGAAGCAAGGACGTTGAAGGCAAATCTCCCACTCAGCTGATTATGACAGTTTTTGGGACAAATAATATGATTAGTTTAATGATTAATTTTATGATTGCCCTTAATTTTATGACATGTTAAAACAGATCCTCTAATATATATATAAACTATGATGAAGAGAACCTTATGAAAGATTGGCAACCCAACTGACCCTCAAAACAGGTTGGAGTGGATATTCCTAAAGTTGTAGACCTACCTGTATCAACCTCATAGAGATGGGGGATAATCTGACAAGCATCGTTGCATCTTTATAGCTGTTCAGGCCGATTCAAAGAAAAAATCCCATTGCAGGTTTTCCCCTGATCAGTGACAAACGTTTGGTTGAACAAGCACTTGTGGTAGGCCTACTTGGATTCATGGATCAAGAATGCTATTAATTGTGGAGGTTAAATAGCAGTCGTGTATAATCAACAATTCTTGGTAATAATTGGCATTGACAAGACAAAACAACGCGAAAAAGAAGAGTACAACAGGCTTCAATCTCAGAATCTAAGTAAAAGATTGAGAATATACTTCAAAATGAATATAAATATATATATATATATATATAAAGATCCTTAGCTATCAGATAGTAGACCGAACTAATCATAAGTTCAACAGTATAGCAATTGGTGGGGGTTGAGTAAGATAATAATACTGACAATGAACTTAGAATTGACTTTGTTTATACATTAGACCACCTCTAATCACAAGCTTCGCCTTTCTTGCTAACCCACCATCGCCACTTGAACAATGTCAATTCTAGCGACTCTCGCATCGCTCGCGCCCTACCATCTGGTTGCATACGCTATCCTGTTGGGCTCTACTTTGTATCAATCGTTTATTGCTGGACTACTCGCATTTAAAACACTGCCATACGAGAACTTTAGTGCACTTCAATCCAAGGTGTTTCCCATATATTTCTCTCTACAGACACTCTTATCATTATTTTTGCTCCTAACTAAACCCGTTGACTTTGAAGATATCTCAACTACCGCCAATGTCACTTTAGCCATTGCTTTTATTGGTGCTTGCTCGAACTTGCTCATCTTGTCACCCAAAACTCACCAAGTCATGGAAGCGCGCAAAAAGCAGGAGGGAATCGATGGTAAATCATGCAAGGATCCTGATCCTTCTCCAGAGATGCAGGCCTTGAACAAGCGCTTTGCCAAGTTGCATGGAGTCTCGGTTCTGTTCAATTTGGCCGCCTTTTTGGCCCAGCTCTTCTACGGAGTTGTCCTCGCTGAAGGTCTTCTCAATGCCCACAAGTAACAATGTAATGTCACTCAATCAATGAATCAAGTCAATCAAAATCCCATAATATATGTTCCAGCTGGACCCAGATACTCTGTGTTGAGAGGTCTACACTGGGCTGATTCAATGTTGATGCTCATATACTAGGCCATCGACCTAACCCACTTGAAATACTATGCCGTGTCAATATTAAAGTTGTAAATTCTTTCACTTCTCAAATTTCACTTCTCCACATCATTCGTTCATACATTCACCATGGATTTTTTCAGTGTAAGTACTCTGGTATTCTGATTTCAGATCAATTGCTGACTTAGCAGCGTCTTGCTACTGTGGCAGAATGTCCCGGTTTCAACTGGAAGAATCTCGTCTTGGGATTTACTGCTGGACACTATATCTTTGACTCCTACCTAAACTACCGTCAGCATTTGTTTTTGCTCAGCGACAAGCCTGATGCTTCTGCTGACGAAGCCGCTAAGGAGACTTTTGAGAAGGCACAGAAATATCAGGTCGCTAAGTCTAGATTTGGATTGTTTTCCAGTGCTTATGATTTCGTTCTCAGCATCGCAACTATCCAATTCAATGTCTTGCCCAAGATGTTTGCCTTCTCTGGCGACCTGTTAGCAAAGTATGCTCCAAAGTGGTTCATCGGTCCTACACCTCAATCCATAGTGCTTTTCTTGGGCATGCAGCTGATTTCTGCCGTCTTCTCGTTGCCGCTGAAATATTACTCGACTTTTGTGCTGGAAGAGAAATTTGGATTCAACAAGCAGACCAAATCTCTCTTTATCACTGACTTTTTTAAGGAACAGCTACTGGGAATTGCTATTGGTGCACCTGTTATGGCTGCCTTCATCAAGATTGTTGATTACTTTGGCGACTCCTTCTTTGTCTACCTGTGGGGATTCTTCTTTACTCTCCAGATTTTCATGATGTCTATTGCTCCTTCTCTCATTATGCCTCTGTTCAATAAGTTTACTCCTCTAGAGGATGGAACTCTGAAGACTCGCATCGAAGATCTCGCCAAACAAGTCAAATTCCCTCTTTCTAAGTTGTTCCTTGTTGATGGATCCAAGCGATCTTCCCACTCAAATGCTTATTTCACTGGTATGCCCTGGAGCAAGCGCATCGTATTGTTTGATACGCTTGTTGATACTGCTACTGAAGATGAGATTGTTTCGGTGATTGCACATGAGATTGGCCACTGGGCCAAGTCACACCTTGTCAAAACTCTGCTGTTTTCTCAAGCCAACATTTCTTTGATCTTCCTGACCTTCAGTGCCTTTTTCAGAAATAACTCCTTTTACACATCTTTCGGATTCCCTCCTATGGCCAAACAACCCATTGTCGTTGGTTTTATGCTGTTTATGGACATTCTCAAGCCAATTGAATGCGTTATGAGCTTTTTGTCGAGCGTGCTGTCTCGTAAGCACGAGTATGAGGCTGATGCATATGCGACAGAGCTTGGATTTGGCCCCGACTTGTGTACTGCTCTTGCTGGCCTTGCTAAGGAAAACCTCAGTGTTCAAAGAGCTGATCCTCTGTACAGTGCTTACCATCATAGCCATCCACTTACTCCTGATCGTATTGCAACTGTTAAGCGCCTGGTTGACGCTAAGAAGACAGCTGAAAAGAAAGATCAGTAGATGTTCCATTTGTCTATATAGATTGTTTCACTCGTATAATATATTTCGTCTGGTTGTGTCACTCTTTCCCATGAATTTTCACACCTGGTATATACGATCAGCCTGCGAGTAATGGGCAAATGAAGAACCTTTGATCAAAATTAACTTGTCTATCATACATTTCAATAAATATAAGGTAATTCAATGGAGAAAAGTGACTTTTTGAGTTTGTGACTATCTCACAACGGAAGTATTTGAAACCTAGCCCTGATATTTTCAACATCTCAGCTTTCATCTTGAACCCACCAAGCATGTCACAGTCCAATGCCAAATCCTGGAGATAGCAAAATGTACAGTCAACCGCAACAGAATCAGGCAAATTCAATGGGCATGCGCTCTGGTAGTATACCAGCGCAGGCTCTTGCTGGTTTGACGCCACAGCAGCAGCAGCAGCTTCAACAACAACAAGCCGCGATGCAAAATCAACAAATGGTGCCGAACGCGCCTAACTTTCCAGATACAAGCAAGTTTGTGCTGGATTATTTGAAAAAGAAAGGATTCAGTCGAACAGAAGCTGAGTATCGACTAGAAAGTGCAAAATCAGCGACGCCTCCGATAACTATCAATAATCCACTGGCGCCTACTTCAGGATTACCAAGTGCCGCTGGCGTTCCTCAATCAGTGGCAGTAGGTGGACGATCCATTCCTATCGGTGGCCCCATCGCTGGCCCGATGGGAAAGCCGAAGATTAGTTTTGGCCGAAATATCAATTGGAGGGCATACCAGACGTTGAGCCTATGGACTGAAAAGTCACTAGATTTGCATAAACCCGAACTCGAGCGCGTTCTGTATCCAGTGTTCGTTCATCTATACTTTGATTTGATCAACAATCACAATTCACTTCAAGCCAAAGCGTTTTTTGAAGATTTCAGCCCAAGCCATGCCCTGCTACATACTTCAGACATTGAACAATTGTCTCTCATCTCGCTTCCATCGCAACTATCTGGAAGTGAGCTGGCGAAAAAGTTCCTAGAAGCAAAATATACAGTAAAGCTCTCGAGGGTGACTTTTGATCTCCTGCTATTTTATTTACAAGATCTTGAAGACAGCGGGCCTTTGATTCTCAAAATTATCACCAAGCACATACACATCAACCTCACCACATTATATCCCAGCAGCTTCAACAATGAACCTTCAGCTGCATTGGAAGATGGCCCAAGTGTTGATGAGATCAACTCTCAGTCAGTCGACCTCGGCAAGCTGCCACTGGATCCCCAATTCGAAAAAGACGTCGAAATGGTGTTAGAAACCAAAGACGAGGAAGAAACAAAACAAGGAATCTTGTCGCCAAGCACTGGAACTCTTTTGAACGAGTTCCATAAACTTAATGAAAAAGAAGTGGACTCGCCGCTTCGATCAATCCTGCCACTACCTCAATACAAGCCTGCCGACGTTTTGGCAGAAGTCCGAGCAGTCACAGAATCGAGAAATCGGATAAAAGTTGGATCTATTCAAGCATCATTGCCAAGCGTTCGCATGTATACATTTCATGATGCAAGTGATGAGCTCAACACGCTCAACTTTTCAAATGATTCAAGTCTAGTAGCAGCAGGGTTTTCAAACAGTTTTGTCAAAGTCTGGAGCTTGAAAGGAAATAATCTGCAAGGAGTTCTCAAAAATGACGAGGCTTCTTCATTCAAGAGACTTGTAGGGCATTCTGGCGCTGTATATGGCCTCTCTTTTAGCCCCGATGACAGGTTTCTTCTTTCAGCATCGGAGGATAAGACTGTGAGACTATGGTCAATGGACACATATTCGGCTCTAGTTGCCTACAAAGGTCATAGTCAGCCTGTATGGGATGTGTCATTCGGTCCATACGGTCATTACTTTGCGACAGCTTCACATGATCAAACTGCGCGGTTGTGGAGTTGTGACCACATCTATCCACTCAGAATCTTCGCGGGCCATCTTGGTGATGTTGACTGCGTTAGTTTTCACCCTAACGGCACATACCTTGTAACAGGGTCGAGCGACAAAACTTGCCGCATGTGGGATATCAACAAAGGAGCGTCTGTGCGTGTATTCCCTGGACACACCGGCCCCGTCACATGCACTGCAATCTCACCCGACGGAAGATGGTTGGCCACGGCAGGCGAAGACAGTTTGATCCACGTGTGGGATTTGGGCTCAGCACGGCGACTCAAAACCATGCGGGGCCACGGAAAGTGCAGCATATATTCATTGGCATTTTCAAAAGAAGGTGATGTCCTGGTGTCGTCGGGGTCAGACTGTTCAGTAAGAGTTTGGGATATCAGGAAAAACACGGGAGACCAAGGCCCAGAACCAGAATTATATGCAATGGACGGGTCAGCAGTAGTAGGAGCAGCTAATGGCAGTGTGAGTGGACCTAGCGGCGCGGCGGCAGCTGCCAGAGGTGGAGCGGGAGCACGAGGTGACGCAGCCAAGCTAGACTTAGATGGCCGCAGAAAAAAAGAGGTTGCGGCTACGCCAGATCATATGGTGGTTTACAACACCAAGAAAACACCAGTTTACAAGGTCAAATTTACGAACAGCAATCTTTGTATAGCTGGAGGAGTTATGAAGGTATAAGAAAAGGCTGGACATCGCCTTTCTTTTAATATGAGTTTCTTTTTTTCATGTCATTCTTTAACTTATCTGTATGTACATTTTCATTCAATCGTAACTTAAATTTCTTTAGAAGCTTGAAGCTCGGCCAGGTCTTGTCTATACTGTTCTACAATTTGGACCATTTCATTGTGATTTGTGATAATGGCGCCCACACTATTGGCCCGATCCATCCAGTGTAGAGCGAAAGGATTATTGCGGTTTGCTAAGTGGTATTGTATCAGCGGTACAAACAGATCGCCATGTACGAATGGAGATGAGAGTAGAGCCAATTCTGCCACGGCCTCAGCCTGGATGATATTGCCTTTCTCAACAAAAGCTTTTGTGAGCTCAGAATATCCCTTTAATTGAGGTCCGCTGTATCGAAGTGGTCGGCGGATGGGGAGGGGATTATCTTTTAACGGAAGCAGCACCGACTCGGCAAGGTCTTCCAAAATTGATTTGGCCAGCACCAGTGACTCATTGGTATTGAACTTTGTGCAAAGAGTTGACACAAAGTAGTCATAGACCGAAAGCATGTCCATCGCCTTGCAAGGAAAGTGTTGGAATTCACGGAAATGCTTGTAAAGTTCCAACACTTGTGCAATTGTTGAAACAGATCGAAGTGCTGCTGAATAGAGGATAGCCAATGCTACTGAATTGAACTGATGTACTTCAGATTGAATGGCAGTCGTGTCGGGGTGAATGCTAGGTGTGTAATCTGGTTTTTCGATATTAGGCACGTATAGTGATTCAAAGTAGTCTGCGATTCCTAAGGCATGCAAGTGCTCGTCTCCAAAATAAGCCTTGTAGAATTGAAACACAACAAGCCCATGGTACCTATCGTTAATAAGTGCTAGAATCTCAGTGCACAAAAAAGGTGGAATAGCTAGGCCCTTCAAATGTATAAGGTTGAGTACTTCAAAGCAACGAAAATCTCCAATGGTTGGAGCTAATCGCCTGAAGCCTCGAAAGAGATTAGCATAAGTCGTTATGCTCGGCTCGATATGATCTTTTTGAAGCATGTACTCGTAAATACCAGCAGCCTCAGCCATATCGCCTGAGTCTGTGGCACGGCGAAGCACTGTATCCAAAACCTTCAATAGTTTTGTAGGTTGAGCAGCATGCTTGGTCACAATATTATCCAAAAACCACGTCGCATTCTCGTTATTTGTTTCAGTAGGTTTGCGGCCAAGGTGATTTAAAATGGCAGAATATGTTTTGAGAGAGAAGATTGGGGCCAGCTTTTGCTGATTAGCACCTAGAAGCTTATCTGCATTTAAAACAAGAGACTTTTCAGCGTCTGTCCCGTTAAAAAGGAGATACTCTGGGAGCTTTCTGAAATGTGTGCTTTGAAGATTGGCTCTTCGTAAGAGGAGAATAGCATAAAAGTCCGCGTAAGCGTGTCGAGGAATGCGTGAAGTTAAAGTCTGAGCGACATGCGGAAGAATATTGATGGTCTCAATATTGGTGTTTAGTTGATCAAATGCGTCGTACATGAGGTTCCAATGCTTGCTAAGATTTGCATGATCCAGATACTCTGCCTGCATCAGAACATGAAGAAAAGCGTTCAGTCCGCAGAAGATGCTTTTCGTGTATCGTGATTTCTGAAACCAGTATTGGCTAGGCTCAAACTTGTCGATACGAGGAAAAAACTGGTCGTTGTCGATCCGCATTAAAATATCAAAACCTAGATTTGGAGAAGCTAAAGTGGCTTTTGTTATGAGCTTGGGCACAATTTCAAGTGCTAATGGTGATCCTGCTATCGGGACCCAAAACAAATCAAAAGTATTCCAAGATGTCTGATCAGATGTATCTGCTAAACTCAGTAACAGATCAACCACCTCGTCCGGAGTTTCAACCTTAAGGGTTTCGTTTTTGAACCAGGCTGGTCGTTGTGATTTCTTCGTAGTATAAGTTTGTACCATCAGCGTTGACCAAAGCTCAGCAGACGATATTAGCAGCTCTTGCTTATTGACAACATTGTTTTTCTTTTGCAGGAGATTCAAAATATCGCTAATCTCTTTGATTTTTGCAAGTGATTTGGGTTTTGTGACTACCTTGATCGCGCTGCACAATGGGTCGAGATGCCGTTTTATGAACTGATGATAGTATGGTTTCCTCCAGAGTTGCAATTTAGCTGGAAGAGTCCTCGACCATGTTGATACCTGTGGCAGAGCCTCAGAGATCGCCTTCGCTTGAAGGAGCATGCTCACTTTCATTTGAGTACCATCGTTGATGAAGTCGGAAGTGAAAAGTTGACGAATTTGTATTGGATAGATTATGTAAGATTAACAGTTTACAACATAAGCAAATATAGAAGGTCTCAAGTGCTAAGGCGTAAATACTAGCGCAATTTCATATGACTCTTGCGAACTTTATGTTATCTCACTCGAGCCGCTCTTTGGTTCCTTTGATCCCACAATCCTCAAGTTCAGTTTGCTGATCTCGTTGGTTACTCATATCCAGTGTGGTATAAATACCCTCCTGCGCTCCCATCCTCCTTTATTTTTTGCTTAAAAACGCTATAAACCATGACCCAGAACTTCAAACCCCTTCCCGGCCCTTCTTCTCACGTCTCCAGCCATTCCAAGGATGTCTGGAGCTTTATCAACGAGACTGCTGCTGCCGCCGAGAAATCTTCCGGACGCAAGGTGGTTAATCTAGGACAGGGTTTCTTCTCATACTCGCCTCCTCAGTTTGCCATTGATGCCGCGAAGAAAGCCCTCGATGTTGCTGGGTTGAATCAATATGCCCCCACGCGCGGACTCCCAGCATTGAGACAGGCATTGGCAGATTCATACTCTCCTTTTTTTGGCCGTACTCTCGATCCTGAGACCGAGATTGTGGTTACTTCTGGTGCCAACCAGGGCATGTACAGTGCGTTTACAGCATTCTTGGATAAGGGTGATGAGGTTATTGTGTTTGAGCCATTTTTTGATCAATACATCTCCAACATCCAACTTCCCGGTGGCGTGGTGAAATATGTCCCTTTCCATCCTCCTAAGGATGACAGTGTAAGAACTCACTCTGCACAGGAGTGGACTATTGATTTTGAGGAACTGGAAGCCACAATTACTCCCCGGACCAAGATGATCGTTCTCAATTCTCCCCACAACCCTACTGGCAAGGTCTTGTCCAAGGAGGAATTGCTCAGGATTGGCGATCTTGCCATCAAGTATAACTTTGTTATTTTGTCTGATGAGGTGTATGATAGATTGCAATACTCGGAGTTCACCCGCATAGCTACACTTTCTCCGGAGTTGGCCCGTTTGACTTTGACAGTTGGATCTGCAGGTAAAACATTCAGTGCCACAGGCTGGAGAATTGGTTGGTTGATTGGTCATCCAGATCTGATCAAGTACGTCGCTGCAGCTAACACCCGCATTTGCTTCACTGCTAATACGCCGCTCCAAAGCGCCGCGGCTAACGCACTGGTGCAAGCAAGCACTAACACTTATTATGAGGACCAAATTGCATCATTCAAGGAGAAATATGACATTTTCACGAAAGTATTTGAAGAAGTTGGCTTGCCTTACACCAAGCCAGAGGGAGGATACTTTTTGTTGGTCAACTTTGCTAAGGTGCAGTTCCCTCAGGACTATATTTTCCCAGCAGACATTGAGAGTCGCGCAAGGGATTTCAAGCTGGCGTATTGGTTGATTCAAGAGTTTGGCGTGGTTGCAATTCCACCTACTGAGTTCTACACCAGCAAGAACGCCCATATTGCTGAGAACTACCTGCGTTTCGCTGTTTGCAAGGACAACCATCTGCTCATTGAGGCAGTGGAGCGTCTGCAAAGACTCAAGGATTTTATTAAATAATAGAGCAGTGTCATAATGAATCCATTTAATACTAATTTGCTATATGTGATCTAGAGTCTTGAAGGGATATCTTGCACTCCAGCATGATACCTGTGCCCTCATCAAGTCTGAGACAATAGAGCAGAGGTGCAAGCTCATTCATGCAAGTACAAGTTTATAACTCTCACACTACTTTGAAACACAGAACAGAACTCGCCAAATCGGTTCTGGATTGTTTTTGATAGTAAGATCGCCGTTGGGAAAACGTTGAGGAGATCTGGACAAGGATTATGCAGACTTAATGATGAGACAGATTTAAACTAATCTAATTTATACTAGCTCTCACTTCATTCTCTATCGTATAAAAAAGTCTTCTTATACCACAGGCCTTTCCAAAGCCTTCTAACTTCCTTCTTAACCTTCAAGCCAAGGTGCTTCCATGCCTCAGTACTCAGTTTGGCCCCACTTTCGGGGCAAGGGCAAAACCTTCGGCTTCCCAGAACAAAAACAGCCTGAAATTTCTTGAATTTCTCAACTATGGCTCGGCCTATTACTTTATTTTATCCAGTATTTCTGTCTCCTCACTAGTGCATTTTCTTTTTCTTCTTCCTCCTCTCTACACCTCAAAAGTCTTCTTTTGATCTCTTGCAATGCCTACATCCCAGCAGCAGGTTGTAGAGGATACAAATGAGCTCCACAGACCCCACCCAGCTGAGTTCCTAGTGGCACCTACCTTCCACCAGCAGGAACAGGCACTAGACCAGCAGCAGCATGAACTAGAAGAGCATCTGCCAAATCCAGAGCAGAATCCAACCCCGCAGGCAGCCAGAGCTCATGAACGGGTCCAAACCCGTCCTATTCCACTATACCAGAGGCTGGTGCATGCTCTTTGTCTCACGCTTATTCCATACATGATATCGCGCGTGGTTTCCTGGTTACTGGTTAAGTATAGTCTTTTCCCAGAGTACCTGGCTGCGCCGGTGCTTTCTTACATTCGACCAGGGCTTCAGGCGGTAGCCTCTTCGCAAACAGGTTCCTCTTCAGCTGCGCTGAGTGCTCTTACGAACCTTGCTTCGCCAAAAGCAGCCATGGCTGCTTCTTCGACCTCGTTTTTCTCTCCCACGGAGAGTTTGATTGACAAGTTTGTTCTGGTGTTTGTCACCGAACTGGGCTACGAGCAGGACTGGTGGCTCACTAAAGCAGCTGGCGCTTCAGTGTTTATTGTGTATACATTTGTCGCGACGCTGGCTATTAGCTTCTCTGCGGTATTCCACTCTCTGTGCTTTTTCTTCATCATGGGCAAGAAATGGAACACCATCAGTAACTACATGGCTCAGTTCCGAAATGGAGAACTGGCCAATCTTGGAGTCTTTTGAATTAGCGGCAAACAGTTTACTGTCCCTTGTTCGCCAATACATTGGTGCCAGTAAGAACCGCGACCATCATTAGTACTCCTTCAACAAACACTTGGATAGACTGCCCTTTCTCATACCACCTTTCAGCAGGGCACTGAAACCCTCTCATGCGCTCTCTCCCTAGACTTTTTTTTTCTTCTTGCATTTAAAGGCTTTGAATCTTCCACCCAATTTCGCATTGAAACCAAACGGTACTCACTCTTTTTCCCATCAATGCTTCATATTTATACTATACTGCATACGCTACTCACTGTTACCTCTCGCGATGGTTTTCATGTCTCTCATTTTACGTTTCGTTCATTCATTTTCTTTTTTTTGTTGATATAACGTTAGATCTACTCAAAACTGGATAGTTTCCTAAGTTACCACACCAGCTTGCACCTTACCTAAGTACGGCCTCTAGGGGCACCCTGCTTCAGCAGTAGATCGTATCTTTGTCATTCTCAAGAAACTATATCCTCAGCAAGTTTGCAAACTGACTCGTGTGTGATTTTACCTGATGGTAATGCACTGCGGGATGCTTGCAGGAGGGATCCGTTATTGAAAAAAAATAACATCCGTATTTTAAAAGGATATTGATATTCCTCCTATCTTTTGATTTTTTTGAACTCCTTTAATTTACCTTTTCTCCTTCTCGGTACATCAGGACCTAGCTTGCTCTATGACCATGGGCAAAGATTGTGTGGACTCAATCACCTTGCCTTCTTCAACTCCTTCTGCTGTTGCTGCCTCCAATGGAGCAGCACAGGCAGTAGCAAGCCCAGCCAAGCTGACAGAGACCTCACCCCTTCTGATCCCTGCATCCGCCACACCAACAATTATGACTTCAACAACTAACACAGATGATGGCGAAATGAATCATGATTCTGACGAGATTGAGACATTAGGCCCCGGCTGCGTTCCGTCATGCTCTCGCGACGAAGCTGAAATGGTTCATGGTGACTACCTGGAGCTTCCCAACAGTTTTAGCGATCCCCCGGGTTTGAGTCGGCCCAAATCGGTGCTGTCCTTTCAAGCCATAAACGACTCGGTGGACCGCATCGTGAAGGATATTAAGCTAAAGTTTGGGGATTTCAAAGGGGGCCGGCGTGGACCTAAAGTCCCAGATCAGTCTCATCTTAATCAAATCTACTACTCCGTTTTCAAAAGCCCTCCTGATCTACAAGAACCATTTTTTATGCCACCAGGGGGATGGGCAGCTGCAGGCCCGGTTTCACAAGCCCAGTTTGATTCAATTGTGGACTCTGTCGTGGAGGCAATGGAGGAAGGGGTCTCACCAAAACTGATATCCCAGGGTAGTTCAGGGTCCTACTTCATGTACGATCCCTCTGGGAAGGTTGTGGGAGTATTCAAGCCAAAAGACGAAGAGCCATATGGTCCACTATCGCCTAAATGGACGAAATGGCTGCACCGCAATCTGTTTCCATGCTTTTTTGGCAGGCCGTGTTTGGTCCCCAACAATGGCTACATGTGCGAAGCAGGTGCGAGTCTCTTGGACAGACAATTACAGACCCATATTGTCCCATTCACAGACGTTGTCTACTTATCTTCGCCCTCTTTCTTTTACCGTTTTTTCGATCGTCGGCGATATTATGTCGGAGGTAAGCCGCTACCCAACAAGGTTGGCAGTTTCCAATTATTTTTGCACGGCTACGAGCAGGCTGATTTGTTCTTCAAGCGACACCCGTTGCCCGATGCTCCCCGCAGAGGCTCATGGACTCCCACATACGGCTCCATGGGAATCACCACACCACCAGCTGGAAATTTAGCAACAACGTGTGCTGAGCCCGTTTTTGAGTGGACGGAAGAAGTTCTCCAACAATTTCGTGAGGAACTAGAGAAACTGGTGATCCTGGACTATATTATGCGCAATACAGACCGTGGGCTGGATAATTGGATGATCCGCGTTGAATGGGAAACAGTAGTAGTACCAGATGCGGATGCGGCTGATTCAGCCGCACCAGACCCAACCTGGCGCACTAAAAAAGTACCTCGCATTAAAATCGGGGCTATTGACTCTGGACTGGCTTTCCCTTGGAAACATCCCGATGAATGGCGGTCTTATCCGTTTGGCTGGCTATTCTTGCCATTGTCGGTAATTGGCCAGCCGTTTTCGCAAAAGACCCGAGACCACTTCCTGCCTATGCTGTGTTCTCAGGACTGGTGGGAGGACTCGGCTGTTGCGTTCAAACAGTTGTTCAGCGAGGACAGCGAGTTCAGCAATCGTTTATGGAAAAAGCAATGGGCGGTCGTGAAAGGCCAGGCATTCAACGTAGTTGAAACTCTTAAGTGCCCCGAGCAGGGCCCGCTGGAATTGGTCCGGCGCACGAGAGTCATGGTCTTTGATGATGAGATGGAAGTGCCTGTGCATATTCCATACCCGGCAACTTCGATGGAAGCTCCCATTTGGAACCAGCATACATCGTCGCAATCATTTAGGGATGATGATAGCATTATGAGCTATCATGACGATGAGCAGGAGCAAAGGCATTACAAGTTTCAGCGCCCCCAGATTCACCAACACAGTCCCGAGGATGAGGGAAGTACCAACAACCAGAGACTGCGCGCCCCGACTTGTGCTGCATCTCGCAACAAGTCTGCAGATGCCCGGCTCATGGTGCCCAAAAAGTCCAGGCGTCCTCAAGACAGCTCTATGAGCCTTGTAGCACGCTACCGTGCTCTCGAGAGTTCAGAGAATCTAAAAGCTAACCACGGGTTTGGCAAAAGCCGGAACCTCAATCTTTTCGAGGAACTGGTTCGAACAGCGAGCCCTCACAACCAGGAAGCTATCAGGGCGGCCAGTGGAGGCAGCGCTGAAGAGCAGCAGCAGCGCAGTAGTGATGACGACGCTGATAGACATACAATTTCGTGCAGCGAAGAGCTGCATGCCTCGCGGGCCGCAAGCTCATCCCAAATGAACCCCCATGCGTTGATTAACAATGTCGGATTTTCGTTGGTAGATGGGTTCCAAGTGACTCGCAGGGTCATCGTAGAGCGTCTGCAAACTGTCACCAGCAAGCCTCCTGTCTTTACATGGTGTTGAGGAGGATTTTCCTGGTACACCTTAGTTGCTTTTTGACATTGACATTAACATTAAACATTCATTCATTTTTCTAGCATTTTTTTTCCAACGTTTTTACCATAGTTTTACATTGCTTAATACATGACTTAGTTTTCAATCTCATATCATATTACTACTCAAAGATCGCTATTGTGGGTGGTTTCTTCCTCCTTGTCGTCATCATCATTATACACCACCTTGATATCATCGTGCTCCTTCACAATCTGTGAAATAACAGGCGGGTTCGGGGCGCTGCTGGCGCCGCCCGTGCTCGGTAACAGCGCAAATTTCTCCATGTCACCAAACACGCTATGCTTGACAATGACCTGGAAAATGACAGCAGTCAGAATCAGCAGCAATGCACTTGCAAGGGTCCAGTACACGGTCTGCCGCCGTCTGTCAAAGATGCCGTCGCTGGGCAGGTCGGCAACTTGCACGGTGTTGGCAACCGAGGTCGACGCAACCATGGTACCAGCCGGGTTGATCACCACTTGCGTAACCGCAAACGGGTGTGCATCGCGCCAGGATTGCTGGGGGCGCAAGTTGCCCAGGGAAGCCACGGTCACTGTCAAATCAGCACGGGCAAATGCAATAAACCCATCGCTTTTGCTGCTCACATCCAGGGCTGTGATCGACGACACAGATGAAACTTGTCGCTTTTGGACCAATGTCAATTGACTGACAATGGGCTCTGACTTCTTTTTCTTTTCGCTGGCAGGGGCTGGGGCAGTAAACTTGTAGTGGGCGAGAGTGATGCCTTTGCGGTTTGGCTGGTTGATTCCAGCAATCAAAGTTTTTGCATCTGCAAAACGAACCTTACTGAAGGCTGCTCCCAACGAGAGTTGGGGCGCATGGGCGACCTCGGCTCCTGTTACGGCATTGAGCACCACCAGTCGGTCAGGTGTTGCATAAACCAGGAACTTGCCAGTGTCCGGGTCGAAGTGCAAGTCGCTGATGCCACCGGTCTTGACAACATGTGTGTATTTGACTTCGAGTGAGGGGATATTGAGCACCACCAGGGCCCCTGGATCTTGCGACGACGAGATGGCCAGCAGCGACGCATCCCGGTTCACGACTGTGCATTTTTGGTACTCATCAACAGATCCTGATTTGAAAATAGCCTTGGTTTCGACTGCATCGATGAATTCTTCATGAACATGCACTTCGCTGCCCTCGCTGTCTTCGCTTCGCTCGGACTCGATCTCTTCTTCTTTGAGCTCGAACACTCGTAAATGGTCGTTATCTTTCGACTTGACCTGTGCAGTAGCGCGGTTGATACCAGCGTAGATGAGACCCTGAATGTGTTAGAACGAAAATAACAATTACACCAACGGGTTCCCCAGAATACTTACTTCGGGAGTCACAGCTAAACTTGTGGGATTATCTTCTGTGCTAGACAATTCAACTTCTGTCGATATCACCAGGGGTTTCTGGGCACTATCAAAATCGATATCCAGGACACTCTATAATTTGGTTAGCTCATGTGGACTCCTTGATGGTTTGACACATGTGTACGCACGATTTTATTCTTGATACCGTTGTTTCCTTCACCTCCTCCGCCACCAATTACCAGGCGATCATCATCCAGAAACTGGGCCGCAAAGACTGGGTATCCGACGTCGATCTGCTCCACGGCCAGGGAACCTCGGGATGTTCGCTTGGTCACTGCTTCTGTACTAGACATTGTGGACGCACCGCCAAGCTGGTTGCTTTTCTGATAATTGTTTTAAAAACGAATGATTCTGTGGTAGGTCTCAACCTGTAATTCGAGCTGTCCAAAAGCCTTTTTAGTTGAATATTTTGTTCTCGGCGGTGAATTGAAAAAATATCACTTTTGAAAACTCTGAAAAGTACAAAATAAAGGCAAACGAGAAACTTCTTGTTGGAAGTAGGGAAAAAAAAAGACAACAGCAGCCAAAATTAATACATTTTCCAACCCCAATCAATATGGTCAAGAGGCACTGATCACGTGGAAATCATTATGTCAGCGCTGCTTACAAGACTCATCGGTATTGAACTCCACATAGGACAATTTTCAACTGGTTATCTCTCTCTCTCTCTCTCTCACTTGGAACAGTTGATTTGATCTCAACCTAAACATTTGAAATGGCTTTGGACAATAGCTGCATTTTTAAATCTGTGCTCTCGGTGCAGTCTCACGTCGTCCATGGTCATGTTGGCAACCGAGCGGGCACTTTCCCGCTCCAACTGCAGGGCTGGGATGTCGACGAGCTTAACAGCGTACACCTTTCAAATCATACCGGCTACGGTCAGACAAGAGGCATGAAATTCAACGCCGAGCAAATCAAAGAACTGTACGACGGTCTCATGGCAATTGGAATCACTTACGATGCTCTGCTGACGGGATACGTGCCGAGCGCTGAAGCCGTTGAAGAGACGGGGCGTATTGGTGTAGATCTGAGAAAACGGTTTCCAAACCTGCTGTGGGTGCTTGATCCAGTACTTGGTGACGACGGCCGACTTTATGTTTCTGAGGCTGTGATCCCTGTTTACCGGAATATTTTGAAAACAGGCTGTGTGACGCTTATCACGCCGAATCAGTTTGAAGCAGAGACACTGACAGGACTCAAGATCAGATCGAGACAAGATGTGCTAACAGTTCTAAGCGTGCTTCATACCGAATTCAAGGCTCCTAACGTTGTACTCTCGTCGGTGACGCTACCTGATGAGTCGTCCGGCAACGACACTATTTTCTCCATCGGCTCTACTATCTCGCCTACAGACCAAAAGCCCCGCCCGTTTTACTACTCTTACCCCTCTCTCAAATCATACTTTACAGGCACTGGCGACTTGTTTGCAGCCCTCACTGTTGACCGATTCTACAAATACACTGACGGAAAGCCCACTGCCATTCCAAGTAGCGACGTTGACGCCGTGGATCTGCCATTGGCCAAAACCGTTGGTGAAGTGTTGGGCGTTGTACAAAAGGTGCTTGCAAGAACCTGGAAAAACTCTTCTACCCTCACTACCAATCCTGGCGCCATCGGCAACATTGAAAGCATGAGAAACTCAGAACTGCAGGTCATTCAAAGCAGAGATCTCATCTCGTCCTCGGAAATCCCATACAAGATCTCTCATTTCACAGTATAGATAAATAGATGTATTGGAAATAGACATAAAACGGCCATAGATGCAAATATAATATATGAAAAAAAAGTAATAGAAAAAACACGGATACCTTAATTCACTCCAGGGGGTTCAATCTCAAAACCAGTACTAGCAGGCATGATCTGGGTGAGCTTTTTGACACCAATGACCTCGTTGAACGTTGCACTGATTTTATCATGCAAATAAGCAGACACATCCAGGCCATCGAAAAATGTCACTGCCTTCATGGACACCCAAACCAGCATGAAAATAAACACAGGAAGCCAGAAAAATAAAAACATTCGATCATTCTGCAGTTTCTTTCGGTTGTTTTTCCACGCCTCCAGTACTTCTTCTTCCGAGGGTACGACCTCCTCCTCCGCCGCCGGAGTCTCCTCTTGCGTTACTGGTTTGTCATCAAGGGCAGCTCGGCTGAAATCAGCACTAGAAGAGCTACCATCTGGGAAGATTTCCTCATAGCTAGGAGGCATAGTCGACACATCCGGCTGCAGAGAGATTTCACCGGTATTGGGGTACATGAGGTCCCAAAGATTGGAATCGACAACATGAGGGTGGGCTTCTTCAGCAGTTTCTTCAGCAGCTTCAACAACTGGGGAAGTCATGCGCAGAACAGCAGCATCCCTCCATGAAGCAATGTATGAAGATACTCTTTGTGTGAGGTCGGGATGAGGCTCATCCAAGGTCTCCTCCTCAGTTTCGTCTGAATCGTCTGAGCTGTCGCCATCATCGTTGAACTCGAAAGAACGCTGAGTGATAGGTGCAGCAGCAACTTCCTCACGTAGTTGATTGTAGGTGATTCCACTATATGTACGCAGATTAGGAGAAGCGCCATGTCGAAGTAACGGTGTGATAAGATGATCGTGATGATGAAGTGCCGCAAAGTGAAGAGCAGTAAAGCCAGTCTTGTCCTGGATATCAGGACTCAATCCCCGAGCAAGCAAAGCTAATGGGAACTGCTTGAGCCCCAAGGAAGACGCCAAGTGCAACATGGTTTGACCCTCTGAGTTCCGTAGCTGCAAATTTGGCATGTAGTTTGACTTGGAAGAATCGATCAGGTCAAGGCATTTGAGTAAAAGAGCATCCAAGCTCTCCAAAGACATGTTCGTTGATCGATTGTAAGCAGAATTTCGCTGGTGGACTTGATTAGGGTCAGAGCCAGTACCGCTTCCCACAATACGCCGAGCAATATCTCGGGCATCCTCAAGCCGGCCATTCATTTTGAGTCCAACTACCTGCAGAGCAAGTTCGATGAGCTGTCGATCTGTATCATCATAATATGAAAACAACTGTGGGTCGGGCATAGCAAAGCCTTCAAATGTGACAACAACAGGTCCAGGAAAACGTGAAGCGGGAAGTGTAGCAACAATAGTGGTACTGCTCCAGCAGTGTGTAGAAACCGAGTTATTCTCGCCAAACTTTGCCACTAGCCCGTTGATGAAACCATTTCCAAGCAATGTAACTTCGATACCACCACGAATAGAGCCGGATGCTGGGATAATGCGCTGAATAGTAGGGAGATTGCTATCTTGAGCAACCCAATCATCAACAGACTGCTTGGGAGGAGAGAGAACATTGACAGGGGACGCATTAGGTGAAGGAATAGGCATAACAGAACGGCTCATCAGAGAGCTAAGATTGTCTAATGAAGCTGTTCTCTGATAAGCTGAAATGCCATTTTGTCGTGGAGATACTGGTGAATGGAGGGCAAAATCAAAGTTGGGAGTGGAAATCGGCGAGAAAGACTGAGGAGATGTAACAGCACTGCGGTGTCGCTGGGGAACAGCTGTAACACGCTTGCCATCAGGTTTAGGCATTGCAAAAGGATGATTTAGATTCTTCTGTTCAACCACTGTTTTCCGCTTTCGAGGTGCAGGTTGAGCGGCCTGGCTCGACTCAGCAAAAGTGGGTTCATCCTGAACAGGAGAGGACTGCCTAGTGCTTACTGCGCTGTCATCGGGTGCATCAACGTCTGAATTTGAACGTTTTACTCCAGTGCTAGAAGTCTTGAGATTAGTTGCCTTATGATCATCCGTAATCATGATAGACTTTGTAGATCCGCGAGCAACAACAGTTCCAAGATGGTCTCGCACAACAAAAAATGCGCGGAAACCGTTTTTCTCATTGTGATGGCGGCAGTAACAAGCCATTCGCATCGGTAACTCAATCTGCCGGCTTTGCACTGTCTGACCGTCAACCTCGATGTCTTTCAAGGGACCGAAATCAACGACTTCTCGACAGTTGAAAACAATAGCGCGCTTTTCTTTATCTTGTTGCCAATGAGCCTCCTCGATTGGCAGTCTGACTTTCTTTCGGAATGCGCGCTTGCGCTCTCGCTTCATACATCCCTGGCAGATGTTGACGTAGTGAGTCAAATCACTGTCACAAACAACCACGGTGTCAACTGTGAGAGCTGAGGGAATAGGGACAAAAGGGGATCGTAGCTGAAGTTTGGGTTTGGAAATGGTATCTGCAGGAAGGTGGACGATTGTTTCGTTAGGGGGTGGATAAAAATTCATGACCACTCTAATTTGGGTCTCGACTCTGGACTTGGATGGCACATCTTGGATTTGAAGACCATATTTAAGTCCTTGTGTAGATTCCCAGTCATCTGGATTAAAGTCAGGCATGTATGATGGGCCGTTACGACGATCGCTGGGAGAGAGTTTAACTGCGTCCTGAGGAGATAGAGATGCTGCATTTGCGGTAGAGCTACTCCATTCGCGGCCGAACTGATAGTTTGTGAGGGCTTCAGATACCTCTCTTTTAACTTTCACAGAATCTTGCGCAGCTGGAGAAGTGACTGCGGTGTGCAGTAAGGAAGAAGACGACGAAGGAGATGCATTTAGTGTGAGACTTGGTGACTTGTGATGAGAAATAGAAGAGCGTTGTGATGGGGTGGGGCTGGTTTGAAATTCACCTGTGGTGGCAGTGTTTTCTGGATTTTGGTCTTGTTTAGCTTCGGTAGACGATGAGGGAGAAGATGATGGCGTTGAAGAGATGGATGATGTGTAGAGGTGCATAGGCGAATGAGTGTGGGTGGTTTCCAAGGGCATAGTATGTGGTTCAGAAGTGTTGAGATACAACCCAGTAGGGCTATTTGGAAACATATCCATATTTATGTCTTCAGAAAAATCAAAGCTATCCCCCGGGGTTTTGAATAGTGGTTGTTCGTGGTCTTTCGGTAGCATTTGAGAAAACATGGCAGCAGACCTGGCGTTATCGGCAGATATGTGGGACAAAAGATCTAGGTCACTGGTAGAGAGGTCGGGGATATCAGCGACGTCTGTCGTAAGCATCGAGTGCAATGCGCTGTCCGCAAAGTTCGCATCCATCTGGTCTGAAAAAGGTACATCAGCATTATACATGGTTGAAGAAGACTGAGCATGACCTCCTAGGCTCCGCTTGCGGGCCGTCGAAAGATCTGCAGAACTGAAGCTAACATTGATCATTGCAAGTATCGGCACCAGATGAAGAAGCCCACGTATGGGGAGAAAGACAGGAGGATGGAATCAGGAAGCAGAAGACTTGAGCTGGAAAATAAAAAGAGGTGCTGTAAACAGAAAAAACCCGGGCGGTTTAAGGCGCTAAATGCAGATAAAACTTAATGAAATATACTGCGACAAAATATTGGTTAGCAAGAGTACACTATGGATGGCGACAGGAAAACAAAACACCCTCATACCACGCAAAGAAAGCAACCAGGCAGCGAGGTATATCAGAGTAGGGGTAGTGTTTTAAAGATTACAGTACAAAAATGTACCTATTGCAGAAATGAACTTACACTAAACCTTCCCTGGTTAAGAGCGACAGGATATGATTTAACCGAGCCTGTATGAATTTTTGTGTGGTATGTCGAGAACTGTATCGGCTTCGGCGCGAAGTGTGGCTTTAAGACAGTGTGCTAGCAGAGAGACCAACTGTAGATGATGAAGTGGTAGCTGTTAGGGGTGGTGGAGTAGCTTGGTTCTGTGACTAATAGTACAGAGAAAGAGGAGAAGAAGCAACGATGGCTGTAAGAGGAGAGTAAAACGAGGCCGCTTGGAGAACAGACAGCAGTGGGAAAATTTAGGGAGGTTTGGTTTGATTCAAAACAGACCTAACCCTGTATGACTGAGTGGATGAAAGTGGGTGAAAAGCGGAACTGATTGGAACTGGATAAGTGCAGGGCGCCACAATAACGGTTAGAAAAGGAGAATCTGTAGTAAGTTTGGCGAGGAGGGGTTTGTCTCAGTGCATTCGATATAGAGATGTGATTACTGGTAAAGCTGGCAAAATGACAGACAAGCCTGGATGAGTTTTGAATGAGAAAAGGAGTCGCGAAAGGATTAAGTGGCCACTGGTGGTGCTGCTGTGAATTTTTTTTTTTTTTTTCTTTTGGCTTCTTTTCCAGTTGAATCTACTATGCAGTTGAGTTAAGACGAGCTGCGATATTCTCTGCGGGGGTCAAATGACAGCAACGTTACCCGGTATTAGTATGTCATGTGATATTACATAAGAGTTTAATATTTATATCTTAGTACTTAGACCTTCTGTAGCTAGCTTATATCACATGATAAGGGAAAGGGCAGCTTATCTGGATTTGAATATCTCGTTTTCGTGTGTTTATGTTAGTCCCAACGATATGAGCTCCACAGCCCAAGTCTCTTTTCCTCTTGCCTTCGCCTTCCTTTATTCTCTACTACTTTACCAAGTCTCAACAAGTCTTACTTGGTAGATCTCTCAGGTTTAGCATTTCATCTCTCATTGATCATGGGAATTCCCGAACGCGCATATTTCTCCCATGCTCATCAGCCACCGCCCACGCCCCCCAAGCATCGAGCCTTGTTGGCTATCAGATCCTCGATAGCTTTCGTCTTCACATGTGTAATGCTGATATGGTTCATGCTCTACAGGTCTCCTTTACGGTCCTCAAGTCAGGCGCCTCCCGCACTTTTCGATAGCCAGCAAGTTGAGCCGTCTCTGCCAACCTTTGAGCTTAAACATATCTTCCATCACAACACAGATCTTCCTCATGGGCAGTCGGCTCAAGGCAGGCTGGACGTCACTCCTCAGCTCCTCGATGCTTGGACTAACGATCTCCAGATCACTGCATTGTCTTCGCCCGATGACTCAATTGATCATACTTTGCGCGCCTTGACCACCCCGCTGTATTTCTCTGTGAAACCTAAAACCATTCGCCGGCTCGCCGATAGGCACCCCGATTCTGTGGAGCGCGTCGTCGAGTACGCTAATACATGGAAGCAGCGCAATATGCCTGAAATGAAGAACGAGGATTTGGCATGGACAGACGACATGGCTTTAGTGCCAAATATTTCGGACAGAAATACACTAGTTACGCTTGCATACATGGCCGCTAACGCCTATGTGGATATTCCCCATACGGGGGATTGGACTAATTTGACTTCTCCCTGGAATGACACACTACATGTTGGATGGGATGGCGATGGGGTACGTGGCCATGTGTTTGCCACTAAAGATTCATCTGTCGTCGTTCTTGCCATCAAGGGAACTAGTGCTGCTGTGTTCGATAGTGGTGGCGATACAGTGCCCAAGGACAAAATCAATGACAACCTCTTGTTCTCTTGTTGCTGTGCCCGCATCAGCTACTACTGGAATACTGTTTGTGACTGTTACACCGGCAAGTCCTACACCTGTAACCAGGAGTGCCTGGAGCGTGAGCTGTACAGTAAGGACCGATACTACAAGGCAGTGATGGATGTCTACCGCAATGTCAGTAGAATGTACCCCCGTGCCGAAATCTGGGTGACTGGTCATTCACTCGGTGGAGGATTGGCTAGTTTGTTGGGACGTACCTACGGCTTGCCTGCAGTTACTTTTGAGGCCCCCGGCGAAATGCTTCCAACGCGCCGCATGCATTTGCCACAACCCCCAGGTATCCCGAGATGGCAAGAGCATATCTGGCATATTGGCCATACTGCGGATCCTATATATATGGGCTTGTGTAATGGCGCAGGGTCTTCGTGCTGGGTCGCGGGATATGCCATGGAAACACGATGCCATTCTGGCCTTGAGTGTACCTATGATGTGATTGAAGATAAGGGCTGGCATCTTTCAATGTTGAATCATAGGATACACACGGTCATTGATGATGTCATCTTGGGCTATAATAGCACTCCAGTGTGTCAGGTTCCTGACATGTGCTTTGACTGTTTTAACTGGAAATTCATTACAGACGACGATGATGACAGGCCACCTACACCCACATCTACATTGACCTCCTCGCTTCCAGCCACGTCGACTGGGACTACTTCGTCCAAACCTCCTCCTACCTCAACCACCCCAAGCGACAACGATGACGGCGACCAGGTCTGCAAGAAGCGTACCTGGTACGGCCGGTGTATTGAATATGGTCCACCCGACAGTGAATCCTAGCATTTGGTTGTACTTTTTTCTTCATCTTGTTATTCATGATTAAACGGTGTTGTTATTGCATTTAAGAAATTATTATTCTCATTATTTATATCTTGAACATTCTTCGTATAATATGGGCTTATTGGCTCTATGTACCCTATGTGCATACAATGAATCTGCTTAGTCAGTATGACACTTTGATTTAACCTCTATGCAGGCAGGAAAGAGTCTTCTCCATAAACCTTCCACAGAGTGACTCCACAAGTTACCACCTATTCTCTAATCCAACATGGAATTCAATGGGCCTGAGAATGATGGATGCCATAATGTTCCTCTGTTTGGACGGAAAGATCCCAACAACCCGCAGTCTCCAAGCCCATCTGCTGCATCACCAAGTATAGGCTTGCAGCCTGTTTCGATCAATTCTGGCGACAATTCAGCGGGGGTTGGAGGCAGCCATTATTATCAACACCACTTGCTGACCGAGGAATTGGGCTGTGCACGGCCTAGCTCGGCCTCATCCTTTGGCCAGTCACCGCCTCGGGAACATTTGGGACTACCCATGCAGCATTCAAGCAACAAACAGCTGCAGCATCAGAATCAGCATCAACAGCACAATGATCAAGAGTCAGACGAATACTGGCCTGTAGAGAAACAGATCGAGGTTAAGCCACCTCTTGTGCATACCTGGAGGTGTGAGCATTCGATTTTGAGTTTGGCGACTACGAGAGACTGGATCCTGGCGGGCTCGGGGAATGGAGATATCCTCATGTTTAACAAACAAACCTTTGAACGGGAGTGGGTATTCCACGGTCACACTGCGTCGGTTTACTCGCTAGCCATCTCACCGGATGGACAGATCTTGTTTTCAGGCGCGGCTGACTCGCTGGTCAAGGTGTGGGACCTGAAAACGAGAAAGGAAGTGTTTACGATTTACTCGATCTACGATATCGGCGACGTGTTTACGGTGTCATGGGCGCCGAGTCATGAGTACCTGTTTCTGGGCGCCCAGAATGCGTCAATTCAGTGGATTCAGTTGTATGAGAAAACGTCGTACAATTTGACGCAGGACCCGAGTGGTCTACCGTCGTTCAGGTTTGATAGGTTCTTTGATTCGAAAGGCCCTGGCGGCCGCATGACTCCAGAGCAGTCTGCCACGCCGAAACATACGTCCCCACATTCAAGTTTGCTGGAGATTCCGAGAAAGAATATCATACCCTACGCGCATAACAGTTACGTCTACTCTCTGTTGGTTATTAAAAGAACCCTGACTCATACCTCCAGCAAATCAGAGGAAGAGTTCTTAGTATCAGGTGGAGGTGATGGGGTTGTCAAAATCTGGAACTTTAATTCGGATGGAACCATCGAGGCCTTGTATACACTGGATACAGAGTCCTCGGTTTTCTCCATGTCCTGTCAAGACTCTTTCCTGTACTGCGGGCTGGCTGCAGGACAGGTGTGCATGTTTGACCTGGACACACGCCAAATTGTGAGACTAGACAAACTTGGAGACGACGATGTAATGGCCATGTCGCTCTACTGCGACTGCGTGTTCCGCGGCGGCAACGGGTTCATCCGCAAGTGGGACTCCAAACTGTACCACCGCGGTAAGTGGCTTGCGCATAACGGACCGGTGCTATCTACAGCCCTGACAGGGTCCAACGGCCGCAAACTGCTGGTCACCGGTGGCCATGATGCGGCAGTGAGTATTTGGGATGTAACACAGACGGTCAACCAGTACGCAGTCAAGAAAGACCCCAAACTGTTTGCGGCATCGTTCAATTCAACAACTGCTATTTCGTTTTTCAGTCAGTACCATGATAATCCGCTAGAAACGGACAAGACGAAAAACGGGGAAGATGAAGCTGGCCAAGTAGCTCCCTTTACACTCGATTCCATGTTGCAAGCCCTCAGCAGTTTTGTGTCGTACAAGACTGTGTCTGGGCACGACGGCATGTATATGAATGACTGCAGGCGGTGCGCCACATTTTTACGAAGTATCTTGCGCCACTTTGGGGCTGACTCACAGTTGATCCCAGTCGCGAACGGAGGAAACCCGATCGTGTATGCCAAGTTCTCAGGTAGCGAGGACCCGGAACACAGCAGCAAAAAGAAATCGCGCATCTTGTTTTATGGGCACTATGATGTTATTATTGCAGACAAGACGGAGGAGTGGGCGACAGACCCGTTCGTACTGACGAACATGGACGGGTATATGTATGGCCGCGGGGTGTCAGACAACAAAGGTCCGATCCTGGCTGCCATCTTTGCAGTCGCAGAGCTGGTCCAGCGGTCAGAGCTAGTTAACGATATTGTGTTCTTAATCGAGGGCGAGGAGGAATGTGGTAGTCTTGGGTTCCAGGATGCGGTTGAGCAGAACAAGGCGCTTATTGGGGATATCGACTGGGTGTTACTGAGCAACTCTTACTGGCTCGACGATGTCACGCCTTGCCTCAACTACGGGCTACGTGGAATCATTAAGGCTACAGTCGAAATCAAGGGTGATTTGCCTGATCTCCATTCCGGTGTCTACGGTGGTGTGTACCGCGAACCGACATTCGATCTCGTCAACTTGCTGAGCAAGCTGGCAACAGACCAGGGAGAAATCGTCCTCCCTGAGTTTCATAGCTCGGTACGACCTGTGGCTGAAGAAGAACGAAAACTATATGAAGCCATTGTATCACGGCCCGAGAACGCCGATGGAATGGACCAGGACACACTTATGAGCCGGTGGCGCTACCCATCGCTCACCATTCACAAGATCACTGTCAGTGGACCTGGTAATTCTACGCTTATTCCACAGTCAGCCACAGCCTCACTCTCGCTCCGCATTGTCCCCGACCAAGAACTCGACGTCATCAAAGCTTCTCTGACCAGTTTCCTGCACGCCCAGTTCCAGCAGTTCAAGTCCGACAACCATCTCACTGTTTCCATTTTCCACGAAGCGGAACCCTGGGTCGGGGACCCCTCCAATCACGCATTTAAGTTGCTGCAGACTGTGCTCCGGGATGAGTGGCAGAAAGAACCCATTTTTATAAGAGAAGGAGGCAGTATTCCGGCGGTCAGGTTTTTGGAAAAAGCGTTCAACGCGCCGGCGGCGCAATTGCCGTGTGGCCAGGCTAGCGACGGTGCTCATCTTGATAACGAGCGATTGCGGGTGCTCAACTTTAGCAAGACGAGAGATATCTTTAAAAGAACCTTCAAAGAACTATATTAAACAATATGTAAGAATATAGACAAAAGAGCTCATGTTTGTATTACTATTATATTTTTCTTTCTTTCTTTTTTTCCTTCACTTTTGCGTATGTTTGGAAATCAACTATAGCTTAATTCATTAATATAGGTGCATGCCAAAAGCATTTTCGAAATATGACGATGACTTATTACTTGGATGAAACAGAAGGTCCAGAAGCACTTCCACGACGGAGAGTCAAAGTGAACGGGTAACCGCTAGGCTCATCATCCTCCTCATCATCCGATCCCAGCTTGAATCCAACATAGTCCTCCGTATTCAGACCCTGGCTAATCTCCTGCAAGGAGCCCAAGTCACCCGGTGTCATCACACCCGCATAGTCGCGAGGCGAGCCAGGAGCAGACAAGGGTCTCGTCAGCTTGTGAGGTTCCTGGTCAAAGAACGGGTTCTTGCCTTCTCCCTCGAACGCAGAGGGGTAAGCTCTGCGGAGGGCCAGCTGCCGGGCCTTGATGTACTCCAAGCCCATGCGCTTCCAGTCCAAGAGATCCGACAGACGCTCAGTACGGTTACGCTGGTTGATACGCTGGCGGCGGGACTTGGTAGTAAAGTCCAGCATGCAGTCGGTGAGCTGGTTGATCGAGTCCTCGACACCCTTAGAGCGGCGATCCACAATGTAGATACCGTAGTCGCTGGAGTTCTCAATCAGGTCCTCCATGTAGCATCCGAAACCAGACAAGTTGGTAGTGATGGACGGCACACCCATGACGGTACACTCGGCGGGGGTGTAACCCCAGGGTTCGTAGTACGAGGGGAACACACCCAAATGGCAACCACGCACAAAGTCATCGTAGTCCATAGGCAGGATGGGGTTGTTGGAGTTCAAAAACTCGGGGTGGAACACGACCTTGACGCGGTCAGACGAGTTGTTGAACAGCTGGACCCTTCTGATCTGGTTCAGAATAGGGTCAGTGTTGTCGTCAGCCATGTTGTGCGTGACAATGGGGGGCAGGGAGGTACGCTTAAGGGCAAACACGCGGCGCTTAAGGAGGACCTTGTCAGAGGGAGTAAGGAGCTCGTCCAAGTCAGGGATCTCCTTGCCATGCTCAGTGCTGCGGGCACAATGATCAAAGAGACGACGGCCAATGGAATGCTGAATCTCCTTGACGGTTTCATCCAAAGCCTTGATGACGGCCTGGCCCTTGAGGGTCTCCATGGTGTAAGAGTGGGTGGCAGCAGGCATAATGATGAAAGCGACAACGGTCTTCTTGGATCCAGCCTCCTTCATTCTGTGGTTCAATCTAGCCAGTGACTCAATGAACATGTCAGCACCCTTATTTCTGAACTCGTATCTTCCAGCAATGAAGAAGTACAAAGTGTTGTCGAGATCGAAATCATAGTGGCCGTAGAAGTGACCCCTCACAAAGTTGTTAATCTTTTCCTTCTGGATGGCATGAAGGTTCTGGAACTCATGGACAGCAGAAAACTTGACAACGTTAAGACCATTAGGCAGAACTCCATCAGGCTTGCGCTTGAGAAGGTGTTCCGCCTCAAAAGCGGTAATGTGGGAGACCGTGGTAAAGACGTCGCATGAGTGTGCAGCCGCGCGCTCGATGCAGTAACGATGATAGATGCCCCTCTTTCCGGCCTCTGCATCCACATCAAAGTGCTGCAAGTTGTTGTAAAAATCAACCGAGCCGGCACACAGGTATCTGCCCAGCAAAGTGGCATGGGTGGTGAAAACGGTGGTGACATCAATACGGCGCTTGCGGCAGAGCGGCAGGGCGATACCAGCAAGCCATTCATGAAAGTGGGCTACCACTGCGTGCTCAGTGTCATGCGACACATACTCTCCCAAGAACCACGCAACAATATAACCGAGAAGAATAGCATCATTTGACTCGGTGTCGGCCTCTGGAGCTGGAATTCCAGCCTCTGTCCAGAGATTGGCCTTCCACTCATTGAGATTATGGGCAGCCGAGCCAATGTCAAAAAGCAGCACTTTCGGTGCACCCTCAATGAGCCAACGGCCGTAGAGGTAGCGGATACCTCTGTCGCTCATGTTTTTGAGGGCTGCCTTGATATGAGGGTTGGAAGGTTCAAGCTCCTCGACCTCAATTTCAGCAGACTTTCTGTTTAATGGTCCAAGCAGCGTGTACCGGTCCCGGTATTCCCTAGCCGTGACGGGTGCTTTGGACTTGATCACGGAATAAATACCACCAACACGGTTGGCCACTTCAGTGGCCACTTCAAAGAGCAAATGGTTGCGGACGTCACGCATAGTTTAGATGATTGAGAAACAAAAGAGAGGAGTTGATGAGGAGAAAAAGAGAGATTGAAATTGAAAAAAAAAAAAAAAGTTTTGCAGCCAAAGGCAATTGTTTTATATAGTTAGACAAGAGAAAGTGCAGCAGGTGGAATCAAAAGGTTAAAATGAGGGTTGGGAAAAAAGGGAAAAATGAATGGCTGGAAAAGAAAATCCTATAAAGAAAGGAAACAAGCTATATATTGAAGTTTAATATTATTGATTTGATTGAAAAAAAATGCAAAACCATATGGACATAAATATTTCAGTAAAGACGGGGATTCCTTTCAGTTTCTTCTTCGTATCCAAGTTTCTTTCAGTTAATACTTTTACCTCAGAAACACCCACCAGATGAGAAACAGAACAATCAGTGACAAGCCCACCACGGGAATATACTGACGAATAAGTGCCTCCAAGTTGATTCGTTTGGCATGGCGCTTATACTTTTTAGACTCTGATCGCAGCGAAGAAGACAGGTCCGCCATCTTGTCCAGCGAGTCACCGCGATACAGCAAATCCTGAATATTTTTAGTCATGACCTGCGTCACATCTTGCAGCTCAGCATTCAGTTTATCTAGATTTTGCGTGGCGCGGGTATCCTGGTAAAGTCTCTTGGTCTTTTGCATGAAATTGTCAAATTTGACAAACGCAAAAGGTCGGATACCAGGCTTGTGGGCCTCTGATCCGTACGAGTTGGAAAATTCCTTGGAGATCTCGTCCAGATATGAGAATGCCAGCTTGGCGGGGTACGATTTGTCGCAGATGCACACGTAGATGATGCCATCGGGGGTAAGAAGATAGTGGATTGTGTACTCCCCGCTTTCTATGCTGGCTCTGGGTGCTGAGTTGGAATTGACCTTGCGCACAAGGGCCTTGACATGGCCTTTCTGCTCATCGATTTGGAGACTGTCGTCTACGGAGGCGGAGAGAGGGTTGCCTGACAAGTTAGAGTTGTGTCTTTTTTCTCTCACATTTGCATCACTTACCATCGCTCACACGAGCAATATATGTATGAAGAACCATTGTACTATGGATCTAAGGTGAAGGGGGGGTTGTTGATTGAGTGAAGGTCGATGTTCTTGGTGGGAAGAAGATCAAGAAAAACAAGTGATGTGGCCATGTGTCACGTGATTTTATTTTCACAAGGCTGGTGGTGTATTTGTTAGGCGTATTTTTAGGTGGTGGGGACAGACAGACGATGTGGACATTGGTAGACACTGCCGCCCTCTCGTCAAGACTTCAGGCGTAATAAAACTTAAGCTTTATTTAAAGTGTAAAGCCTTGAAAAGTACGAGGTAGTCGAAACCAAACGAGTTTAGTATTGAATCCAGGCCTCCGGATTATTTGGAATGGTAACTTAGGTTTCTCCGGTTGCTCAATGAGGATAGATGCGGCTGGATCGAAGCTTTTGGTGGAAGATTCTTGAGGGATAATCAACGAAAGCACTTGGCTTTATCTAGTGAGATTTACTCTTGTAGAGTTTGAAAACAGAAATAAAGCATTGTAAACAGTACGTATACTTGATTTGGCTTTGTTGGTTCTTTTTGGGTTTCATACTGGGGGATGCCATGCGTCTTTGTTGAACAGTGTTTGATGAGTGAGCGTAGTCTCTGCTCTATGTGACTTGTTTGACTTCACCATGACTTCAAATGTCAAGACTAGTCTCATCAATCTACTGTAAGCACTAATTTAGATAATAAAAGACACGCTAAAAGCTGCAAACTTTTCAACAAGAGTTAATCATAAAATCCAGGAGTAAATAAATCTTGCAATCTTCGCTAGTGATTGATTCTAAGCAATTCCAGGTTAGTGAACCCACTGGACCTACAAGCCGATAAAATGACGAACCCCTTAACGACGCTAGACCATAGCGAACTGCCTGGAGTTGCTCCAAGATATCCTAAATATCAAGGGTTCTGCGTCCCCAACCCCGCAACTCCTTAAAGTTCACAGGGTCTACCAACATCCTCCTATGAGCCATTACGACCTGGTCACCACTACTCACTCTTCAACCCATGATTTCATTTCAATGACCGATTACTCCAGTCACCTTGTATCATCATCTTGATCCCTCTCAGTTAACTCATTTGGTGCCTTTCAATCCATGTCAATCCATGTCATCCATGACTCTTCTCTTTTCAGCCTTTCACAAAATCTCAGGGTAAGGGCCCTGGATCAAAATGCACATTGAACAACAAATCTTTCAACTATAAGAACAGACCTTAAATCAGTCCCCTTACTCCCCTGTGAATACTTGTTAACGACGTGCTAATTGCATATGTTAGAACGTCTAATCCAGTCCAAGTTGCTCTTTAGACATTCAAACGCTTTTAAACACAGCAACGTCCCTGCTTTATTTCGTTTTCAACACTCTTTTCAGTCTTCGTCCCGCCAGCATAAAACAATGTCTGCTGCCCCTAAGGTTCTCCAGCCGAAATGGTTTGCCCCGGAGCCTGTCGATCCTCCCGCACCTCTTAAACTGTACAACTCCTTGACCAGATCGAAGGATGTGTTTGTGCCCATGAAGGGCAAGCGTGTCACTTGGTACTCTTGTGGCCCGACAACGTACGATGCGAGCCATATGGGTCACGCCAGAAACTACGTTTCCACCGACATCAATCGCAGAGTTATGCGAGACTACTTTGGTTACGACATCTTTTTTGTTCAGAACGTCACTGATATTGATGATAAGATCATCATTAGCGCTCGTCAAAGCTATCTCTTTGACAAGTTCAAGGCAGCCAATTCACAAGCCATCACGACGGAGTTGATTGCGACCGCTACCGCAGCCTGGGAAAAGTATGTTACGGCTAACCTCGCTAAGTTCGGTGCTCCTGCTACTTTAACTGATTTCTCAGCCTGGGTGGCCGCTGCTGACATTCCTAAGCTGGCTGCTGAGAACCCCAAGTTCCCTATGCATCTTGAGGCTGCCAAATCAGGTTATGCTGCAATCACAGACTCCAAGAGCGAAACCCCCGAGACCTTTTTGACAAAGGTGAGAAGTGTGGTGATCCCTGAGCTGGATGCAAAGGACGGCCACTCGGTTACTGATCCTACTATTTTCAGAGATCTGCCTGCTTACTGGGAGAAGGAGTATGATGCTGATATGAGAGCCCTCAACGTTCTCCCCAGCACTGTTACTACTCGTGTCTCTGAGTACGTTCCCGAGATTATTTCGTTTGTCGAGAAGATTGTTGCCAATGGCGTTGCATACCGTACTGAAGATGGCAGTGTCTACTTTGACACTGTTGCTTTCGAGAAGGATGGCAAGCACGTTTACACCAAGCTGCAACCTTGGAACAAGGGTGTTCAGGATCTGATTGACGAGGGTGAAGGATCACTGACCAAGGGCTCTGGCAAGCGCAGCAACAACGATTTCGCGCTGTGGAAGGCCAGTAAACCAGGTGAGCCTGCCTGGGATTCGCCTTGGGGCGAGGGACGTCCAGGTTGGCACATTGAGTGCTCTGTCATGGCCTCTGAAGTGCTTGGCTCTCAAATCGATATCCATACTGGCGGTATTGACTTGGCTTTCCCTCACCACGATAACGAGATTGCTCAGTCTGAAGCCTGCCACGACAACCATCAGTGGATCAACTACTTCCTGCACACTGGCCACCTGCACATTGAGGGTCAGAAGATGAGCAAGAGTTTAAAGAACTTCATTACTATCCGTGAAGCTCTGGAAAAGTACTCTGCTCGTCAGCTACGTCTTGCGTTTGCCTTGCAGCAGTGGAACAACCAGTTTGATTTCAAGGAGAACTTTTCTGATGTCCGTGCCTATGAGAACACTGTCACCAAGTTTTTCAGCAACGTCAAGGCACTGGTGCGCGAAAACGAATCTGCTGTGCAGTCCGGCATCATTGTGTCCAAGAAGGTTTCAAAGCCCGAGATGGCCCTGCTGCAAGCTTTGGAAGATACAAAGGTCTCTGTGCACAACGCTTTTGCTGACAATTTGTCGGTCCCAGCCGCTTTGACCGCCATTTTGGATCTGGTTTCTAAATCAAATATTTACATTTCCGAAGTGGGCAAGGAGGTGAGAACCGAGGTTCTTAACGAGACTGCCTCTTGGATCACCTCCATTTTCCGCATTCTCGGATTCAAGGTCAATGGCGACAGCATTGGCTGGGCCAGTGAAGACGGCACCGCTGCCTCAACCGAAGAGATTGCTCTGCCATTTGTCAAGTCGCTCTCTACTTTCCGCGATTTCGTTCGCAGCAAGGCCATTGAAAAGGCCCCTTACTCTGATTTCCTGACTGCCACAGACAAGATCCGCAACGAGGACATGGTCAACCTGGGTGTGTCTCTTGACGACCGCCCCGACGGCCCTGCCCTGGTCAAGTTCCTAGACGCCCGGGAAAAGGCCGAGCTGATTGCCCAGCGCGACGAGAAGGAAGCCCGTTTGGCTGAGAAGGAGGCCCGCCGCATTGCTCGTTTGGAGGCCGAGGAGGCCAAGAAGCGGGAAGAGGAAGAGAAGGCCAAGGTCAAGCCTGAGGATATGTTTAAGGACCTGCCTGACGTGGCTGAGTGGGACGAGAGCGGCATTCCGTCCAAGCTGAAGGACGGTACTCCGGTTCCCAAGAGTCAGATCAAGAAGTTCAAGAAACAGTTTGATGTCCAAGCCAAGCTGTATGAAAAATATAACAGCAGCAGCAGCAAAAGTAGCGAGTAGGCTAGTCTGTTAATTAGGGCTTAGTTTTGCTTTTTAGTGGAATATATAACCAGGTACATAGTTAAAACAGATAAAGACAAAGTTTGGAGCACAAAAACTTTGGAACTGAAACATTGTTGACCATAGCTGAACAGAATAGGCCCATGCACCTGTTCTGCAATATTGCCTATGATTGTTGATCAAACGTCTGTCTGCGTCTGCCTGACTGTTGGCTGTCAAAGTCACAGATCACGTACTCCAGCCCACAGTCAACCTTGGCCCAACATACTCCTCCTTAACCCCAAGGTAACCATGTTTTTCCTGTTTATAACAATCGTAAGACCTTCTTTTGATATTGGTTCATGTGCGGCAATAATATTGTTTAAGGTTATAGTGATATTTTGCAGGGTGCAGAAGCTAAAACGAAGTTACCTGAAAAACACAAAAAATTCAATTTCACCACACGAAAAAGGCCATGGCCCATCATCCCTTTGCAAAGCACCAAAATGAAAAAACAAAAAAAAAAAAAAAAAAAAAAAAAATCTCCTTTTTTAAAAATCTTTATACAACATTCCATCTGTTCCTTCTTTTTTTTTTCTTCTCTTTTTCTTCTCCATTTCATCTTCACCTTCTTCATCCTCGTCAAGAAAAGGTATCACCAAAACCTTCAAGTCTGGTTGGTTGTTGGTGTGGCTTTTTGTTTTTTTATTTCTGTTTTCCCATAACAAAGGAGTCAACAAAGTATGTCCATCCCCTGAAGGCTGGCTGGCGATCCTCGTATCTTTTACAAATTCATACACACTTTTTTTTTTCTCTCAATGCGCCTGTTTCCTGTTTACCTTTTTTCCTTCTTCTAACCTTTCTTTCTCTTTTAGGTCTGTCTGCCATTTTTTTTTTTTTTTTTTTTTTTTCAACTTACCGTGTTTAATTCTCCTCCAACCATCCAACTCAATCATCATCCAAATGCTTTTCATCCACGTCTAGTCACCATCTCGTCGTCTTTTAATTCATATCCAACATAATGCCTAATTCACAGCGGAGGATACAGAAAAAGTCCTGCTTGGGACTACTATCCTTGGCTTTACTTCCCCTAGCTTCGGCTGACCTCAGCGTCGAATCGATTCACCCGCCAGCCATTGTCAACAACATTGGAAAGCTAGCAGTCGTCGGCCAGTACGACGGAATTTCTCAATACACATATGCTGGCCAGCAGAATAGCATCACCAGCCCTTACTACGATTCAATAATCGCGCAAGTAAACAACAATGTCTTCATCAATCAGGGGACTTCAGATGGCAGAGTCAGCGCTGTCTGCCAAATCAACGACACTCTTTTCATGGCTGGCAATTTCACAACCATAGGAAATGTCAGTGTTCCAGGTGGGTTGGCGAAACTCAATGCATCCTCGGGAGCTATTTCAGCCGTAGGCCCTGCTCTCAATGGCAACATTTTCACGTTATACTGCGATTCAACCAACAACTCTGTATACGCAGGAGGTGATTTCACTTTTGACAATTCAACAGGCACGGCTGTTTACCATCTCGACAGCTCGTCGTGGTCTGCACCTCTTTTCGGCGGTTTTGCGACTGGAGCGCGTATTAATTCAATTCAATCATTTAATAACAGTCTGATCTTCGCTGGTGCTTTTAGCGGCCTTGCCAACAGCTCCTTCACCGGCTCTTCAACCACTCTTAGTAACTCGACTCTGCTCAGCTCGCAACGTATTAGTTTTGCAGCGGCTAGTATCACTGCAGCAGGATCTGCCGACAACAACGACCCGCGAAACATTATCTGTCCATCAGCCAACTCCAACTGGGTCATGCGCGACGGCCAAAGTGGATCATGGAGCTCGCTGTGGCCATACAACTTCCAGCCTTCAAAAGTAAGACTCTTCAACTTGCAAGCAGCTGATGCCGGCGTCAAGATGTTTAGACTCCGCTCTTTCCCTAGTAACGGTATCATGAACCTGACATACACGAACTCTTCTTCCAACACGCCGTTTTACTGCGACGCTTTCTGCCCTCTGCCACTGAGCAGCGATCAGCAGTTTGCCGACTTTGAGTTTGTGAACCCAATCAATACTAGAGGCATCCAAATTGAGATTGTTGACACGTACGGAACCCATGGCGGCTTGAGTGGAATCCAGCTGTTTCAAAGCGACTCTGTGACCTACGCCAACAATTCTTACAACGTCCAGGAGTCATGTGAAGTTCCTATTGTCGGTCCTCAATCTGCTGTGCAGGGTGCTTTTGTGGAACCTAATGTGCCTGGCTCGACCTACGTCTCTGTGCAAGTCACAGATAGTAACCAGATCCCTGGCATTGCGGTCAGAATGGAGCCAAACATTACAATCTCTGGCAATTACTCGATCTTGCTTTTCTCTCCGGGCTGTGTTCAAGACGGAACCTGTGCTGCTCGCCCTGGAATCACAGTCTCTGTTCAGGCCACTGCGAATGGTGCTCCAGTTACCACCACTCTCTATGAAACCAACAACTACGACAAGTACGACGTTATCTACACCGGCCAAGTCGATAAAATCTCGAGCTCTTTTAGACCCAGCGTTGTTATTAGCCCGCTTGCTGGTGAGAAGGTTCCGTTTACCTTTGTTGCCGATCGGATCCAGGTTATTCTAAACTCTTTTGAAGAGCATATCTCGATTAACTCTATTTTTGAGTTCAACCCGGCTAACTTTACAACATCGCTCAGTAATGGCGATCTGCCTGTTGGAAACACAACCATCAACTCAATTGGATCTCTACTCAGCGACAATGCTGAAATTAGAGCTCTATATGTCGATGGGAGTAACATGCTTGTTGGTGGCAACTTCTCAAGTCAGACCCTTGGTTCTAACATGTTCAAGGTTGCCAACAATGGAGCAGCACCAGTTGCTGGCAATGGCCTGAATGGTCCAGTCAATGGATTTCAAACTCTTTCGAGCGGCCTTGCCATTGCGTATGGTCTTTTCACCAGTCCTGTGTCTTCTCCTGTCACAGGAACTTCCAACCTTGCTTTGTACAATCTGAATTCGAATTCCTGGGGCACAGTGGGCCTGGGAACTGACGGAGAAGTCACGCATGCGAACACCTTTAATCTTAACGGTACCGCCGCCGTTGGTTTTTCAGGAGTTTTTGATAAGGTTTTTGCAAACACGTCGGAGGCTATTCCAGTAAACGGATTTGGCCTTTGGGTGACCCAGGACAATACTTGGTTCCAGAAGTCGACATTCTCGAGCTTGTTTTTGCAGGCCAGACTTTCTGCTGCTGCCACTTACAACAAGGTCTCCTTCTATGCGGGATACATCCGCATGTTCCAGTCAGCGTCAAGCGGATCGTCCTTCCTCAATGCTGATTTCTCGGTCAGCAAGACTCCGTTCACTTTCGTCGACTCTCCACCTGCCAGTAATGCTTCGCTTCAAGCCAGAAATAGCATCCTACAGACCACGGGCAACCAAGTCAACACTGGTGTTTTTGCAAATAGCTCATTGACCATTCTCGGTGGTCATTTCAAGGCTCAGGCCAAGGGCCAGACGTTCTCGAACTTGCTCATACTCAATGACAATGTTGTGCAAGGCTTGCCAGCCGGTAGCATCAATGACGACGCTACCATCTACGATCTGTATGTCAGCAATAATATGCTGTTTGCAGGTGGTGACTTCACAGGTAACATCTCTTCCAACCAGGTGGGCGGCTTGTTTTTCTACGACTTGCAGGCGCACGACTTCATGACCATCCAGCCGCCGGGCGTGTCTGGAGGCCAAGCTGTTGTCACCAACATTGAGTTCCGCCCCAACACGAATGACCTCATCGTCGCCGGCAACTTTGAGCAGGCCGGTGGATTGGCATGCTCCAGCATGTGTATCTACGACATGTCGGCACAGCGTTGGCAGAGCCCATCTCCGGGCTTGACTGGCCTCGTGTCATCTATGGCATTCATTGGCAATGATGTTCTGGTTCTCGCTGGTGACTTGAGTCTGAACAATACCCAAATGTTTTTGGCCCAGTACGACTTTGTGTCTACAGAGTATCAGTCTTTCGGTGTCCAGTCAACCAGTCTGCCTGGTCCTATCAACAGCTTTGTGCTGAACGGCAACAAGCTGGACTCAGTCTTTGCCAGTGGTTTGGATTCTTCAACGGGCGCTGCTTACATTGCCCACTGGAACGGTCAAAACTGGACGCGCATCGACTCTGTCCTGCAGCCTGGGTCCATCGTTGCCGAGCTTGCGCTGCTCGAGCTTGAGAACCCTCACACCAGTAACCCCGTCCTCCCTGTTGATGAGGTGCTCCTGATTTCTGGCAGCCTGATTCTCAAGGACTTTGGCAACGTCTCGTCTGTCTTTTTTGACGGCAGCGCGTGGCAGCCCGCGTACATCACGACGATGCGCTCTGGAGGCAGCGGCCATATCAACTCGTTTTTCTCGCAGTCCACGCGCTCATTCGGCCGTATCTTTGTCGAGAAGCACATGGCAAAGGGGTTGGTCGTCTTGATTGCCCTGGCAATCGCGCTGGGCTTGTCATTTGTCTGTGTGGGACTGGGTCTGTTGGTGGCCTACACGCGCAAGCGGAGGCAGGGCTATGTGCAGGCTCCAAGCCGGGTTTCGGAGGCGGAGATGGCTGAAACGGTACCTCCGCCATTGCTGTTTGAGGAAATGTCGTCGCAGCGTCTGGTGGGAGGTCCACGAAGAAGAGCGTCGGGACTTCTGTAACCTCCATTGCCACTTTCAAAAAAAAGACTCCATTTTATATATATACACATTGTTTTCTTCTTCTCCTTTTTTCTTTCTTACTACTTTGTTTTGTTATTTCATGATATTTTTGTGTTTGTTTTGTCCAACTAAGGCGAGCTTGGTTGACCTTGATATATAGTTACTTAGTTCATATGTATTCTAATCCCAAGCATAAATTTAGCCATTACTTGTGCTGTCATGCCTATAAATGGCCGTGTACTTTCAAGTTGTTTGAGAATTGCAGGTAAGCCTTGAACCAGTTAGTCTTAGACTATATCAAGAGAGAGTTGGATCATTGGCAGGTATTCAAGCTATACGAGAGAGTAAATCCAATCACGCTTGGAGGCTGAAGGCTGATGCCAAAGAGTTTGAGTCAGTCAGCCTATATCAGACTTTGAATTGACTTGCTCGAAGGCTATACCAAAGAGTTTAATTCTCACATCCAGAGTCAAAATTATCTGCAGCAATTATACCTATATAAAGGGTCACAGTCATGTCTTAGACATGTTCAATGATAAGAAGGTAACATGTTTATTCAATTGAGTAATATTAAAATTCCTATCCTTGATACAAGACTCAAGTAGCAGGTAAAGGTATTAAGGAATGTATATTACAGAAGAATATGTTCTATCCAAGAAAAAAAAAGAATAAGTTAACTAAAAGTTAAGAGAAGAAAAAAAAATAGGTAGTAGTAATAATAATAAAAATAATTAAAAATAATAAGAACGTGCGAAACTTCGCTTTGAGGAACAGAATACAAATTCATAAAGGGGGAAGGGAAGGAGTGTTCAAAATAACAGACATCCAATTGTCCAAATGCCAAAAATGCCAGGTTTTTTTATATTGCAGTGTTGGTATCTCAACTAAATTTAGAGCACAGCAAAGATAAAAGCAGCAACACCCGCAAACAGACTGGAGCCAATCATGGTAGCACCGTTGACAGGAACAGGGGCCACACCAGTACCAGTACCAGAGGGCTGGACAGGCTTGGTGCTAGCAGAGTTGATAACATCGGGGGTCTGAGAAGGAGGCTGAGGCTTGCCGGAGGTGGTAGGAACGGGGACAGGCACAATGGTAGCGGTGGTCTCAGGGCAGACAGTGGTCTTGGTCACAGTCGTGTTCTGGAAGCAGTTACCTTCCTTGCAAGAGGTAAAAGTCAGGGTCTTGGTGGTCTTGGGGATGATGACGGTGGAGGGGGTGGTGAGGGGGCAGGTGGTGACGGTCACAATGGGAGTGCAGGTGTTGTCCTTGCACGAGGTGATGGTGATAGTCTTGGTCTCGCTGGGGCCAACGGTGGTGTTATGGATAGGGAAGGTAGGGATCACGGTGGTGTTGTGGAAGGCAGAAGAAGAAGAGGAAATGGGGCAAGTGGTCACAGTAACAATGGGAGTGCACTTGTTATCCTTGCAGGAAGTGATAGTGACAGTCTTGGTAGTGAGGGGAGCTTCCTTGGTGGTAGTAGGAGGAGGGGGAGGAGGAGTGGTGGTGGTCTCGATAGGGCAGGTAGTGACAGTGACAATAGGAGTGCACTTGTTGTCCTTGCAGGAGGTGATAGTGACAGTCTTGGTAGTCAAGGTGGGCTCAACGGGGCAAGTGGTGACAGTGACGATAGGAGTGCACTTGTTGTCCTTGCAGGAGGTGATGGTGACGGTCTTGGTGGTCAGGGTAGGCTCAACGGGGCAGGTGGTAACAGTGACAATGGGGGTGCACTTGTTATCGCTGCAGGAGGTAATAGTGGTAGTCTTGGTGGTGAAGGAGCCAGTAACAGAGGTTGAGGTGACGGTTGTGGTACTGTTGAAGTGGGCCAGAGCGGTTTGGCTGGCGAGCACAGCAGCAGACAGGATAGCGGTCTTGAAGATCATTGTTTAGTACTTTTGGTAATTAAGAGGTAATTTGGGTAAACGAAGGTCAAGAGCTTTGAAGCTATTATTGGTTGGATAGGTTGAAAGAACAAACGAAGGATGGAGAGAAGAAAGGGAATAACCAGGGTCGGTTGGTTAGATATTTATACTTGTACTTGAAAGGATGCGCGACTGTAGAGTTCCTCCGGAGAATTGTTTTTTTGACAGTTTTTTTTCATAATAGAATTTCTATGAATAGGTCTATCAGGCCCCCCAGAATAGTCTGCGTCACAAAAAAGTGTCACAAACTGAGTTCAACATAGTGACAATATTATTGAGAGTTTTAAGAAAGACAAACAAAAAAAAGAAATTTTGAGTTATGTCATAGGTTAGAATTCACCCGGGATTTATTTTAAGTTTTTTTTTTTTTTTTTTTTTTTTGGCTCATTGAGCGATTACCTTTTCTCTCGAATTCAGAAAAAAGAAATGCCAGATTTAGTCCTCAAACCTATATGCTATAGATCTCTTTAATACAACTGATCGTCACAGATTATATTTTTACTATGTATGAGCAGATGTCAACCTGCATGCATGCCTCCGGTTTCTAAATTTATCTCTTTATTTTCTTGCACCATATATGGGCTATCGGTCTAGCGTGTTTCTAAAGGAAAACGGTGGAATCCAGTATGGGATGAGACTGACTAACTAACCATATGCTTCAAACATCCTTCATAAAGGAGCTGAGGAGAACCAGTTCAGCTGGTTCATCAACCAGAATCATCAAAGGAGCTAAGTCACTATATGATACACTCTTTAGCCTCACGGCTTCTCTCTCCGCAGGGATGAATCTATCAGCATGATGGTTAATGCCTGGTTTCATTATGGTGTTGTGGTTAATTGCAGAAGATGAATAAAGGCTTTCATTATGGGTTAGCCGAGTTCTCTTTGGTTTATGCCATAATGCCCATGAGTTGCTTTCATTTCAATGCGTTGCTCTTATGGAATGCGTTGTGAACTTCCCTGAAGACTTGGCTTGCTCATCACAGAATGCATGGCGATGATTTTGTGTTTTCCAGCAGCGTTGCTCTGAAAAGCCTCCAATGCCTTTTGATATTAATGGCAAGCACCGCTACATGTATCTCATCGCATTAAAACTCTAGACTTTTTGAGACATTTGCCCAATATGTTTATAATCCTAGCTATCAATTTTTTTCACTGAGACTGTTGTTTTTGGCGAGACTTTACTCACCACTCAAAAACAGGTCTTTACGCTAGGCTGTTCGCTCTACAGTGTTTGACTCCCTTTCTAGCAAAGCCCTCAACATCTTGCTCTCTTTTCTATACAATGTTGTAAATGTAGAGCAACGGGATAAAGTTGTAAGGTCTCCTGACGGCGCCATCCAAATGATCCATGATGCTAAGAAAACCCGCTAGTAACGGGCTGACGTTGAACAGGCTGAAATAGTAGTCGTCCTATTGGTTTTTAACTGCTGGATCTCAAGACTAGCACACGGCCTCAACAACCGAAACTTTCCTCTGAGTCCCAGTACTCCAAACTAAGTTAAACCAGCGAGTTTAATCCTAAACTTGATTCTTTTTTCTGGAGAAACAATATAACTCATACCTACGCAATACAGATGCAGACTAAACTGATTCTTGATTCTGTTTTCCTGAGCTACCCGCATGTCTGCAGGTCCCTAGGTAAAAAGACGTAACGATACGTGCCTTTCAACGGTGCATTCTGTAATATCTATTTTTTGATAGCTAATAATGTGGCCCGGGAGAGACAGACCCAGTTTGAATAACACAGCCATGGTATACAAGCTTTCAGATTATACGCTAGACCGACTCTCGCCAAAATACGCAGTAGTGCCGTGTTTCGAATTGCCAGCTGCTCATGAATGTAACGAGTTTTAAACTGATTGACGTTATAAACTTTCCGCCTCAGCTTTCCAAATATATATCGTTCATATATAATACCAACGTCATTAGCCTATTGGGGCATTTGGGTACTAGGGTAGTCTAATAGGCTTAGCTTCTTGCACAGATCCGAAAGAAAAATAAAAAACCTCCGCACAGTTTTATGATTCATTTACCATCAATTTAGAGTGTTGAAATGAATGCAAGGCCAAAAAAAGAACTTAAACGAAAAACATGTCTAGGAAATTATCCCTATTGTCTGACTTCAAAGTCTCACTCCTCATCCTCTAAAAACCACAAAGGTGGGACTGAAGACATTCCATATATATACTATCATTCTTGAATGGTACCAACATGGCCATAAACACGCAAAATCAATAATTTTTCTCATGGCCAGTGCACTTTGAACTGTCCAGATTACCATTGCAAGTTGTAATCACCAAGTGCTGTTGTATCTATTTTTGCAATTCCGTAGGTACAACGATTCAGGGATCTTATGATAGATGCCGATTATTTAATCTTTTATAGTTAGCCTTAGTCAGATGTATAGGCATATATTCTATTCTGGGTCTTTTTTAGTTCAAAGGCTTAATTCTTAAAATAGTATCCTACTTTCATGTATGTCAACGTTACTATGTGAACAGAATATCATGCTTTTTTTTTTCTTTGAATTCTTCAATTGTATATCCTAAGAGTAACCTAGCAAGTGGCAATGGCAGACCAACTTCTGCGGTGGGCTTGACACCTGCATCTTTCATTGTCTCTCTTAAATTGTTATATACTCCATCCAGGCAGCGTGCACTGGAGTCATGCCATGTTTCACACCCTCTCAAAAGAATGGCTGAGACCCGTTCTCAACCGCCTATGAATATCCCGCAGGTGTGAGTCCTAATATACCTACTGCAGCTGTTATAAACACATTCACTGACCAGCTCGGAAAGCTTAAGTTAAAATCCAGGGAAAGTCATTGGGTCTGTCGCTCGATTGGCCTAGCTGTTAGGAG
>JAJMHO010000126.1:0-52422 GCA_030566085.1 Geotrichum histeridarum
TTTCCTTATCAATTGCTTTTAAATTGATTATTATTAGTTTTAGGATATCTTGCGATATCCTCTTGTTTTTGTTTAAATATTTGTTTCTTATGTTTGTATTTTGTGATTGTTATAAAAGGCGGACTAATTCCGCCTTTTCTGTTAGTTTAGTTCTTTATACACAATCAATTATCTTTCCAAACTTCAAACTCCTTTTCACCTTCTTATTGAATACTCCAATATGTCTTCTTATATCTCTGAACTTCAACATTCTCATTACAGTTCTTTCTTCTTACCATATACTTTCTGGTATCATTCCAAAATACCTTTTTTTTCTACTTGTCAAACACTCTCTTTTCTTCACTATGTCTACTTTGTCTCGCAGTGCTCCCATGTTGCAACAATTAGATGTTCTGTCTACTTTAAATATACCAGTGTTGTAGACTTCTAGACCTTCGGATAAAGTTTCCCAATTTATTTTTGCTCCCTCCCTTTCTCATTTCTGAAAGAGCGGTTGCCTCTATCTCAGTATTTACTAAATTTAACATATATCTGACTGGAAATTTACTCTTATTTCACGGTTCACTCGCAGGCCATTATGCGGTCATCATACACTACGCCACAGCCAATCCTTATCCCGAAGTTAGGGATACATCGTAACCTCTTCCCTTATCTAGAAATCATTCCATCAAATGGAGACAGGCTATTTGCCTTGAAGACATGATGCTGTTATGAGTACGACTTGATATGAAAACTATTTCTTATATAAGTCAATTGTATGCAAAGAAATCTATCATACTCACAAGCCTAAGGCCGCTTTGAGGTCTTGCAGTATATGGGCAAATCCAGTTCAACAATATGAGAAAATCAAAAAATGACAACCCACTAACTGGACTTTCCCTATTACCTATTATACTAAATTTGAAGTAGTTATACTCCATGGTTACTGGGTTTCAATTTAATTTTCAATGCCATGGTAAAGTTCAAGAGTTGGATCAGAGTCCTCGCGAGTAAAACCTGATTCACTTTTTCTCACAACAGTTGCAATTTTTTTGTTACAACTTATTTTATGTACGAATAAGATGTGAAGATTAACGCCAACTTATGTTATAAAATATAAGTTGTGTTATCTTGAGATAAGTTTTGTTGTTATGTTATATTAACTGTTCTTAACTGCTCATCCAGATTTTTTGACCTTAGGTATTTTATCTCCTAACAAGGGTACAACATTGCATAGTTTTTATTTCTGTTACTCGTGTTTTGAACTTTTCGAAACATCTATGAAGTATCACATCAGTGGAGTGTGGCGTTGAGTTGCCATATTTTCATTATTGACTATATAACTGTATTGTTTGACCTTGTTGGACTAAGCTAGTTACTTGAGTAACACGCTTTCTAATCTTGATTATAGATAATTGATTTATCTAACATAGAAACGGTTACAACTAGGCTCAGTCCTCAGAACTACACCTGTTGATAGAACCCAGAGAATACTAATTTGGGTCAATACAGGAGGATATATAGAAAGAAAATGAAGAGCGGGTTACACAATATACACAGTGACTTAATCCAAAAATCTTTGATTTGACGAAGTATAATCAATAGTTACTAACAGTAGCGCATCACTAAAATGTTCAATGTTCTGTAAAATTGGTCATTATCTAAAAATGACTACAGTCAATGAACCAGGCAGAAGCACTGGTGAGATAAACTCTTACGTGATGTTTTTTAGGAAAGTCTGAAAGGGCTATCTGCATCTCTTTCTCTTCCGTCTTGAACATTTGCGGTGTAGTTTAACACCATCATAAATGTTTGTCTTTCTAATTAACCAGTCAGTTGTACCTTTCCCTTTCCAATTTCCAATTGATACGTCAAAAGCTGTGCTAATAGGACAGTCAACCAATGCTAATTAGACAACAATTTGAGCACTGAGTTGTCTACAGTTGCTAATTATACAATTGATGGTGCTAGTTGGACAGCATAATTCTGGTCTTTGATACACCTATATCTTCATACCCACTGAGCGACACAGACTATCGAATAGAAAAAAATAGATATTGGTACAGTCTGGGTGTTGCAAGTAAGCCACTGCAATATCTATGTGCTCGCAGGTAAATCATTTTTCCTTCAGTTTGAGGTCAATATTTTAGAGATATTTTTAATGCTTAGAACGGGTTAACAGGGTTGGATTACTTATAGAGTAGGGGGTTAAATAAAATTGTAGCACATTAACTATTTGTGAAAAACAATATGTCTAGATCTGTTCAAACATGTGTAAAAGTTATCTGAAAGAGCCTGTAACATTTTCAAGCCATGGTCAACACTGGCCTCAGCACCCTCCAGAGAAATTTCAGATGCAAGCTCAGGTTCAAGAAGCTTGCAAAGTGTGTTAATTGATAGGGCATCGTTGAGATGTGATAGATCTGACAGTGTGTCATCTGAGACATCAGAATTTAATTCAGCAGGCGATGTGAGGCCGTCAAGAAATAACTGCTGAGAATTGAAAAACAGTTGCCCAGGGTTATCTGAGATACAGTGGCTAACTAGATCGTCAATGATAGAACTATCCGTCATTGCTTTGAATAAAGAGCAATCTGGATGCTTCGATGCATCCACCTCAGCTTTCAAGATATCTGCCTTTATAGACGTTTCACTTCCTGGTAAGGGTGATTTTTCAAAAACATCAGTTGGTTCCAAATCGTTGGCATCAATATTCAAAAAAGCATTTGCTGAAGAGTCCATCCTGATTTCACTCCTGGGTATCTCAGTGCTTTTCGTTACACTTTTCAATTCATTCCAGTCGTCGCCAGGGGGTCCAGTTTGATGGTTGTGAACTGAGGTGTTCTGAGATTCTAATCTTAGAGTTTCATCGTTTGAATCGTCCCCTGGACGCTTGTGTTCACGTTCCATTTTGCAAATAATTTGACTCTCTTCTCGGACTCTTATACTTTCTCTCAAAAGTTCTTGTTGCTCAAGTTTCTTTCGTTGCCGTCGCGTAAGAGGTTTTGATGCCACTTGCAAGTCGTCCTCTTCCTTCTTGCTAGAACCTTTCCCTCGCGAACTGGTTCGTAACAAAGGTTTACCCTTATTGGAATCACTACTCTCAAGTGCTACCATAACTTCATTGGTCTCAATAGAATCATTAGAATGATTATTAAGATTTGATTGCTTCTTTACTTTGGTGAGTAGAGTTGAATGTGAGGTAGGCATTGATTCTTCTTGCTTAGTTTCGTTATTGAGGGGGTCCACATCGTCTAGAAATTTCATCATCATCTGTTCAACATCCAATTTATCAATCACTACAAATCAAATAAATGTTAGTTAAGCTGAACTACAATTGTTGAAGTCCCATGGTCAGAACGAACATAGAATGATTCATTGGCAATTCATTTTCCAATTTAACAGCAAGAATTTATCATTGAATCGATTTAAAGAAGTAAAAAAGATATGGGGCAGAGAAGATCAATGATACACACCTATTGATGGGGATTCAGATGTAATTTGGGTAGAATGACTATTCAAAGCAGAATTGTCTGCTGTCATATTAGTGGATTGAAATGAGCGTTTGACTATTAAACCTCACCAGATGAGTCTCTCTTCATTAAGCGAGCCAAGAGCTCTTGAGAATTTTGGGAAGGAGTATTGTTACCAGCATTTCCATTGCCATTCCCGAATAAGCCAGGGGGCGGTGGTGGTGGTGGTGTTGCCGACTTGATGTCCTCAAATCGAGGCATGGCTTGGGCAGTTAATGCAACTGGTGTCGGTAGAGATGTTGCCGGAGTACTGTCAAATTCCTTTCCAGTGAAACCTTTAAAGGCTTCATGCTTCATGCTAGTAGCAGATAGACTAATAGATGTGAAAACATAGGAAGGAAGGTCATGGTCCAAGCTTTGAGTGTTGATGCAATTATTAGAAAATGCAAAGAGAGGTAAGGATTTGGCAAGGTTTTGAGCAGAAAGGATTTCTTGAGAAAAATGATACTCAAAAGTAGGAGCTGAGAGCATTTCGAAACTATCTTCCATAAATTTCAAGGCAGGATTCAATTGGGGAGGCTCTCTTTGAGGCACAATTGGAGGTTCTGGCTTGGGCTGTGCTACAACAGGAGGGACGACAACAGGCTTAACGACGGGTAATGGAGGAAATGATGGTTGATGAATCTTGACAGTTGACACACTAGGAGAAGCCTTTGTAGCCCAAGATACGGATGCTGGAAGGGCAGATGAAGTCTGTTCTAGATTATCCAGAGCTGGGTGACTAGAAATGGGAGGCGTGAATTGTTCTTGATCTGCATTGCTGTAAGCCTTTGTCGATTTTGAGGAGCGAATGCCCTGTCTAGCAGCATGTTGAATAGTGGAAAGATCCTGACGCGTGTAAGAGTCTGCTTCCTCCCCAGGTTCATGTAAAAACATGCAATTTGGATTGGGGCAAGCTTGTCCACGCAGATAAGAGGAGCAATATTTCGTAGTTCCGTAAGCAGCTCGTAAATACTTACCATCATTAATCGACCCATCAACAGCAGCAATGCACCGTGCTGCATCTTCTTTGCGAGAAAAGGTTACATAGACGCCGAGCCCTGGATTTCCATTTGAATTGTTGCGTCGATTGATCACGATTTTTTGTATCTTGCCATACTGACCAAAAAATTGGTCAGTGCGGAGGGTATGGTGTAGCTCCTCGGTAGGAATACTAGGATTCAATCCAATTACATACACCAAATTCTTTTGAATCACCCGCATGCCAGATAGATGCTTTTTAGATGACTGCTCCGTTTCCTTTTTCTCCCGCTCTCTCTGTTTTCTTTCCCTCTCACGGCGGGCTTGTTTTGCGTGATCTTGCCTCCATTCTTCAGGAGTAATGATACGATATTCGACTGAGTCATCATCGTATGGACGACGACATGCAGGACACTTTCCGTTCAGTTGAGGATTTTGCCGAATATTATTGTAACAAAATTGGCACACTTGGTACCCACAGGGGCATGGCTTGAAGTTCTTGTCTGAGATATCCATCTCTTCGACACAAAGAGGGCAAAGCTCCTCTTCATCGTCTGAGATGAAGGAATCTTCTGGATCATAATTCGAGGAGCCCATATCGCACGATAGAAAATGTCTTGCCTATGCTATCTATGGGTGAGAGAAGGACGTGTTTAGATTGTTGGAGTTGTGAACCTGCAGTTGAAAAATCTCTGGTGGTGGAAGTAAAAATGGTTAGAATAAAAGAGAACTTTTGGGAATAATGTGGCAACAAAATGATTTGTCAGAGATTAGTTATACAATTGATCTATAGTGGTACATTAGCTACAAAATTTAAGCCTGAAACCCGTACGTAGGCCGACATGAGTGTTCATTACTAGTCCTAGTTGTTCTTCTCACCAGCTTGCTGGTGGGTTTGACAACTAGCGCAAAGCAAAAGGAATCTCGACCTCTAAGCAAAGTGAACAATATTAATGCCCAAGCAAACAACAAGAACCATAACACCCCAGAAAAATAACCCAATAGCAGCCAGACGAAGAATGCCATCTCGAAAAGTAAAGGTTCGATCACCATCAAGGGGTTTCACGCCGTAATAGGTCTCGTGAAGCGTGGGATTGATAAACTCCGTCTTCTGCAAAGTCATCAGCTTATATGCGAAGAGACCAGGAAGAATGAATGAAATAGAAGTCGAGCCTGTAGACCCCACAAATGCAAGCATTACTTCAAGTGACTTCACTCTTACAGCAGTGAGTAGGCTAAAAGCAATAATCACAGAAGTTATCAACCAGTGATTGCTCTCAGTGTCGTGGTTGGCACCAGGTTGCAAGCTGGAACCCTCTGCATCGTTATCCTCGATTTCTGTGTAGTTTGCTGTGTCAGATCTTTGACTGACAATCCAGTTATAAATGTTTCTAACAGAAGCTCGGCATGGGTGACATTGCAAAGGATAGGAAAAAAGAACCAAGATAACAATAGCAATCTGACCCACCACAATCGAAGGGGAATATGAATCTGAAAACTGTTAGTACTACTTATAAGGAATGAAATAGGGTTATCTTACACATTGCAATGATGTTTCCACCAACCTTATCACCAAATGTGAGATAGCCTGCTAATCCAACCGTAATGTAGAAGAAAGCTGCTGGCCCAATTGAAAAAAGAACTACCTTGCGAACATTGCTTTCACGCTTGACTGGCAACTCATTTAAAGCAGAAAACATCTGTCAAATGTTAGTAATTTGGTGTAGGAATCGAACATGATAACACTCTCATACATTTTGATGGCAAGTGAAGGCGAAAATGAAAACTGGCAAGACACTCAAAACAGATGTCAAACTTTGAGGTTTTAAAATGTCGATATTACCTCGATTCATAGAATTATCAATGAAAAGAAACTGAAATATTACAATCAGAACTAGATACCCAACTGCAACCAACGCGACCACGGAAGTATATTTCAGGGAATCTAGATGTCTTGAAAATGAGAGGGGACCAGCTATCAACCTAAAAAAAAAAGTTAGAATTCGTGATATACCTCTAATAAAGTCAATCTCACATGGAAATAAATATCCAGAAACTTCGGGTCGCGGCTAAGTCAGATTTAACCCCAAGTGAATTTACAATCTGCGGCATAAGATCTCCAATAATAATCAAGTAAGATACACCGACTCCAAAGCATTTGATTGCAATAGCAAGATCAAATATCACTGATATCTTAGGATATGTTATCTGTGAGAGCTGGAAGAATGAGGCATGGCCATCCTTCACAAACATAGCACATAAACCTTGTAAATAAAGTCCTAATCCAGCGGCGAAAGCAGCAAACAAGATTGTGGACACACCAAGAACTATGCCATTCTCTTTGATTGCAAATGGCATAGCAAGGATACCAGCTCCTATTATCACGGTCAGATTTCATTTAAAAGCGACTGACGGTGATAGACTTACCAACAATGGTGTTCAGCAAATTGATAATAGCAGCGCCATCTGTGGATTTTCCTTTTCTTCCTGTACTTTCCTCAATTTCAGAGGAAGCAGAATGACTAGTGCTCTCATATGTCATTTAATCTCTTCACTCAAAGAATACCAAGGCTAGGCGAAACGTGTAGATGGTAGGAGATAACATCGTCGTGCCAGTTGGAAATCCAGAAAATATATCGATAGGCGCATATCACGTGACATTGTTCTATTTCAATATCCAATTACTCTCATGAAATAGTTTCTGCAGTACAAAAACAATAATAAAAAAAAAGGCTTTCTAGTTTAACTATTCCAATAATTTGCAAAATTCGAAGTGCGTTCTAATTACAAGGAAGGATGGGTTGTCTGCAGACAGGGTATAAGTAATCCTTTCTTATGGTTCATCAATGCATAGTGGAAGGGGAAAGGTCACTCATTTTAATTTACTATTTATTGGGATGTAGGTGTATAATTGATATAGGCCTAAATATGTGTTCCAATAGTAACCAGCAGCCCAATTTCAAAGAAGAAGGCTGGTTCAACCTTAGACGGCAGTAGGTTGACTTCATCGTGTCTGAGAGAGTCAAGCAAGGCTCAGGGTCAAACCAAGTCTCACGGAACAATCAAATCTTCTTCAATAATCTGATCCAAGTCAAATCAAACGGCTGCACAAGATAGCATTACAATGAAAGCAATAAACTCAGTAATTCACAATGAAGAACACAGAAGACGTGATAGTTAACCTATCAATATGCATAATATAATAAAATGCATCAAGACATAGAAGCAAAAACTACATAAAAAGTCTAACCAATGCGTCAAGTTCATATGATGAACAGGAAGAATGAACTAAGCGGAAGGATAAATGATATCATGAATGCAATGATAACATAAGGCACAAGAAATCACTCAATGTTAACTATTAGCAAGATCTTATTTGAGCAGTATGCCTATATAGTTGTTTTACGAACCTATTACATCAATGTGAAAAAGTCTAACTTCTCTACTTTGTGCAGGGTTAAGTTTTTAACGAGTTTCACACAAATGACGCAAGTAATTCAAACAGAAGGAAGCCATAATAGTCCTGGAAACTTTACATGGGATGGATAAGCTTCTGAAATATTAACCTTATCCGCCTTTATCAGCTGGGTTTATAGAATTATAGATTAGAGACTGATGATCAGATAAGTCATCAAATTATGCACCAACAATGGATACCTGAAACAACCATTGAGTTCAAGAGTATAAAGGTAACAATAGGCAACAACTTTGGTGCCTTCGTTCTCAAGATCATCTAGGACCAATCCATAAAAATATAAGGTATATATGACTATATTGAAGTTTATTTTTTTTGGATAGCTGAGTTCACTGGTGATTGATATTAATGGGAAACAAAAAATGTACATGAAGCCACTAGAAGAGGGCAATACTTGTGAATAATGATTTTGTATAAAGATTTCCATCAAACTTATCAGAACTTATCATTTGCGAACACCTAATGACTTTCAATGGAGCCTTTACTTGCTGTTAAGCCAGTTGGGGAAGCCTCGCGTGACAGCATAGGATGGGATAACTTCGTTTGAGAAATTGGAGAATCAAAACTAAGAGACTCAGGAATCGGAAGAGGGCCTTGTGTAGAACATTCTGCACTTACAAGATCTGCAAATGAACAAAAACTCAATACTTTGGAATTGTCATTCTTGGATCGCAGATTTGAATAACTCTCTCTCAACCGAATTTTTTTGCTGTCAAGTTGCCCGCTTGAAGTTGGCATATGCAATGGTAAAGACGAATTAGACGTTGACCTATTGTGGCTGGCCATATGAGGAATGTACTTTGTAGTGAAAACATCATTTTGAGAATCGTATTTTGTGATATCAGTGCTGTCCTTGCTGGTCACTGTGTATGAAATAGGAGCAGAACATGTTGGTAAAAATGGAGGATGATCACAAAAACTTGCACAACGGACAGAAGATGGACGTCTCAATGATAGAGTTTCAACTGTCTCTGGATCAATGAGATGGTTATTCAATGCCTCACAAGATGCATTCAACACTGGAGGAATGAAGTCGTCACTACTCAAATGTAAAGGAATTTTGATACCATGATCCTCAACTCGAGCGTCTTGAACTGATCTCTCAAAGATCATGGAAGATGCTGGCGATGAATATGAGCCCATAACAGGGCTAAATGTATGACTGTTAGTTTCCAGATTTTCTGAAGAGCCATGTGAGGCAATAGAGAACACTGGTGATGATTTGCCTTGAATTATATTACAGTCTGAGGGTAAATTCAGGTCAATTGCTAGGTGTTGTGAGTCTGGTGTCATGTTAACAATGTGAAGATTTGAAACATTTTCCACGGAATCGATTGAAGAGTCGCAAAGATATAGACTGAGCAGAGAAGACGCAGAAGAGCCAGTGATTTCCAAAGATGAAGGGTCGTAAGTACTCAAGTGTACAGAATCAGCAGGAATTTTGTCGTCAGTGGAGAGAGAGAGGGAGGAAGAGTAAGAAGATAGACAAGAAAAAGACCGACAAGATATACCACTTATATTTTGTTTCAAAGTCAGGTCTCTTGACTTGGCTGTTTCACTACCAATTAATGGTGTTGAATTCCTCTTGTTAAAATCAGGGCGAGATGGACGAAGTGTGCTATAATCTTCACCCTTCAAGCCATGTGCCGCGTCATTAGAGGAAGCATCAGTGGGCCCACTTTGATATGAACTTAGACATTGTGCTCGTGGAAAACGCGTCAATAACAAACGCGAAGAAGAAGCTCTTTTGCCCCTTTTCTCGACCACCTGAGTTTCAGTTTCAGAGGGGGGTTTCGAAGAGGCGTGACTGTGTCTGTGGATTGAAGCTTGATCAGGAGAAGGCTTGGCAGACGACAGCCATGAATATCTGAGGGAAGAGTGCAAAGAATGGGGCTGAAACTCAATTGGCGAGTTTTCTTTCTGAGTGTTCTGGAACTGGAGAGAGTTCCTTGCTGATGGAGTGACCGGGTAGTATGACGAATCCCGATCATGAAGGAGAGGCGCAAGGGTGATTGCCTCCACGGTAGTTAAGCATTCATCTCCAAGGAATTCTTGCTTATAGATTAGAATTGAAACAAGCAGAATAAACAAACAAATTGCAGAACTTACCGTCAAAATCTTCTGGGAGGTCTTTTGGCTGAGATCGTCTGAATATCTCTGAAATGGGTCGCTGTTTCTTGGTCTGCCAAAACTTCATTATGCCCTGCAATTCAATCGAAGTTCAAAGGATCGCAAAACGAGCCTTCAATATAAGAAGTAAAATCAGAGTAAAAATATCTGAGAAGAAGACTCATTTTTTAATCGAAGAATCCTTCACTGTTCACAGAAAAATGGAGGCTGGTTGTGATTTTTGGGAGGACCAAATTGTGCTATGCAGGAAATTGGGTGGCAGGATTTTCAGTGGGGATCTAGTCCATATTGGAGATACTAATGCCTACACATATACTGAGCTGAGATGAGCAAAAAGTATCTCAAAAAAGAAGGAATTGGTTCAGCTATTTATGATTAAGTGTCTGTCCAACGGAGCTGGACCATTGATATGTTCAATGCTTTGGTACGGAAAATAAATAGACCAAAGAGCATTGTCGTTAAGTTTTGACAGTAGCATTATTCCAAAGGAGTTTGGAAATCTCAGTTTCTAGGAATTGCCCCTCGGCGTTCTCAAGCATTAACGATTCTTCTGCGCTCAGTTCTCTTGGTAAAACTATGCCTACCTTAAAAACTATGGGTTTTCAATCAAGTATGGCAAACAGCGAAACTTGATTCATTGTCTTATACACAATTGTTTTAAGCATGATGACAAAACTGGTTGGTAGATATTTGACGGCGTTTAGGCGTTTAGTTTAGAAATTGTACACAGGTTACATCACAAACTCGCTTGAAGTGGCAGTTAAAATGGATTGAAAGCCCTGAAAACCTTCCATTAGAATGAATGAATATGATATAGGGCTGATGATGTTGGTAATAGACCTATACGCCTTGATCAGCTGTCTCATTCGCATGGCTTCTATTTGTTTTCAGATCCAGATTTTTCGCTGCATATAGCTTAACTATTACAACCAAATGGGTGGTTTAAGCATTGGTTGGCTGGATATACCCGCAACTTCTTAGAACAAGGTAAAACCATTCTGCCATAAAAACCAGTAATTTTCTTCTTTTCTCCATTGTACTTGTTATTCTAGTTTGCTCTCTAAATTTGCACCATAATGTCTGCTCCAGGAATGCCTCCTCCTCCCAGAGTTCCTCCTGGTTGGATCGCAAAGTTCGATCCCAAGTACAGAACGTGAGTATTCTACATATCAATCCCATTGCATTTGTTAACACCACGATTTCAGCTATTATTACGTCGAAACTGCAAGTGGCAGATCTCAATGGGAACATCCTGGAGGGCCGTCATCCAGTCATGGTCCACCACCCCAAGGCCCCAATGGCGGTTACAATGGTGGTTACAACCAAGGACCTGCTGGCCCTAATAGAAATTATAACCAAGGTCCCGGTGGGCCAAATGGAGGTTATGGAGGAGGTTATAACAATAGTGGCGGTTATAATCAAAACCGACCTTGGGGTGGTCAAGCCCAACAGCCCCCTGGAGGTTATTACCAGCCCGCCACTGCTCCGCAGCCAGTCATTGTACAACAGCAGAAAGCAAAGAAGGCTCATGGAATGGGTACTGGGATTGCTCTCGGTGCAGGAGCTGGTATTCTTGGTGGAATGCTTTTGGATAACGCTCTGAGTGACAATGATCACCATCACTCTACCATCATTAACAACAACTATGAAACCAATAACTACAACAATTCCGACACTACTAATTTCGACAACTACGAAGAAAACAATAACATTGACGACAGAAATGATCGCGATTATAATGATGACAGTAATGATCGCAATTACAATGACGACAATGATGACCGCGGTAACAATGATGATAAGAATGAGGGCGATTACAATGACAACAGTAATGATGGCGATTACAACGACGAAAATAATGATGGAGATTACAATGATAGTAACAATGATGGCGATTACAATGATGATAACAATGATGACGATTACAATGATGATAACAATGATGGTGATTACAATGATGACAATAATGATGATTACTGATGAACTTTCACTGTGTTACATATCACAAAGTGCAATGCAAGGGTGCATCTTGGTTTTCATAATTCATCAATATTGCAAGTGGCTATGGGGACCAAAAGTTAGGTAGGTAGGAGTTGAACTGATGTTAATATCATATAATAAAGGCTATTATCGAAAACGGGACTTCTCAGCCTTATTAAAAGCAACAGTTGAAGAGTTTCAAATAGACAGAATTTACATCTCCACTTAACTAAGCTTCACATGGAAGAAAAAAAAAGCCCTACGGGGGGCTCGAACCCCCAACCTTGTGATGACTTTTACTGCCATAGCATTTTAAGAGTCACACGCTCTACCGATTGAGCTAGCAAGGCAATTTGGAGGCTGATGAGCAATATATCAATATACTCTAAAACAATGAAAAAATACCAATACTTACTAATGTATTATCTAATTTATGTATGGAATGAAAATAGGTGAGATTACAGAATCGAGAGGTCATTCAAATTCGAAGATAGATCGATAGGTACTCAACTTAACGTGCTATGTTATAGGCATTGAACGAAACATAGTCCATATATTGGTCTAATACAGATGGCTGCATTAGTAAGTAACGCAAATATACTGCTTTATTATTTCAAGCAGGCAACAGTGCCAGATTTCGTGAAGCTGATTCAAGCACAGAAGGGAACAAAATCCTCCAGTACTTATCAATAGCATGAGCAAACTGTTAAAAACCTTTGCAAGGATTACACTAAGATATGATAATTTTATTGCTTTTATTACCAGATATGGATGGCTGAGCATCTTAATATCTGCAATTTTGAATTCTTTCACGATACGGTTGAAGTGATGACGACAATGCAGTATTCCTGGAGTGTCACAAAAACGTACAGCATTAATCATATTGCATGTTGAGAGTTGCAAGACAAGCTTCAGATATGGAAATCCTAGTTAGTTAGAGAGCGATAAACGCAGATATGAGAACCGAGCACATTTTTGCAGTGCCCTATGTTTATACAGTAAAGAGGAATTAAGTTTAGATACCTAATCAGCTAATATTCAAAAGTCTTGTGCTAGATTGATAGAACTTAGACCTATTTACTCAAGTTGACTTTTGTACAACGGAGTCACTTTCAGATTCATTTAGAATATCACTTTTAGAATGATCAAGCTATACAGATTGACTGTGGTATATTTGTGATTTTATTTTACATCTTACAAAGATTTGTACCAAAAAACTTTTGATCTATATCTTTCCTACAAGAACATAATGGGATTTTATTTTCGAATCATGTTGCCTTTTGCTGCTCACTGTTTGTCACTTCAGCATGATGAAGGGAGGGGATAAATGAAGAGTGCATTAGTGAACGAGGTCTTGGTCTACAAAAACCCCGCGTTCAAAGGATAGTCCTTTCCATGGCTTGTCATCCGGATATATTGAGCCTATCCAACTAACTTCAAAGGAATCTGCCACACTTGGAAGTGCAGTATTCGAAGCTTGGTCCAAAGTGCTTGGTCGATGTCTACCCCACATTACCATGAACTTCAGAGGATGAATTCAATAAGCCGCCAGGTTTTACTCGATGTCTTTTCTTTTAATTATAAGGCAATTATCTTTCATTCCTTTTGCAGCCAATGTAGAATCTTGGCTTCGCTTATTTAATCGGCCAGTCTAAAGGTTTACATCCACCTGTAGATATATTTTATATCTAGTATTGAGTCTTAGTTTATTTTTAATCCCTGTTGTATTTTAAATTATAGCTAATTTGTAAGAGGATGCCATAGCAACCTGCAGACTCGCACTAACCTAGTACAACCTCGAACAGTTCAGCAGAGTCTGTATATAATTCAAAGAAGTTTGAAAACTTGAGGAATCCCTTTTCAAAAATTGGCTGTAGAGAATTTAAGAAATCAAGTTTTGTATGAGAAATACAACTGTGGGAGTTATCGTTATTTTTTCAAGGGAGAGTGTTGATATTCACAATAATGGGGCTCTACTTAGAAATTGTGTGTCATGCCAGACCCAAAGTGTTTAATAGGCTAGGCCCTACCAAGCTTACTATGATTTAGGTGTTTCAATAAAATTGGCAACTATATCTCCCATATATGCATCTTGTTAATGCTTTACAAGAAATTTTACACAAGTCTGTAGCTCGTAGAAGCCTATTTAGCGACCACCTTTATTGTAGAATGAACATTTCAAATTTCTGGCTAGAATCTTGAAGGCATTAGAATTAATCATCTTTGTTTAAAGTTCTTACCATTCGAATCTAGTTCACTCTAACTAACGCTTTCAATCAGGCATATTAGGCCGATATCCCCCAATTAAAGTTGTCTCAGAAACTGGTCACCTTGAGTTAACTTAGGTCTAGTGCCCAAGGGGTTCCCTTCATATGCATCATGACAAGGTAATTATACAACAGTTTGCATCAGCAGCTGAAGAATTTCAATAAATAGATTCGCGCATTTACTGTGTTAGATAAAGGTGCTTTCTATTGTAAACGCTAGTTTGATGCTTATCAGTCCATTGAAGGAGATAGAGCCAAAATGGAAAACATTGGATTATCCTTTTCACGCTTCATGAAAGTTCTAATTTCCTTCAAAGCAGGCTCACTTAACAAATCTTCGTCATCGGCTAGAACAGCACGCTGAAGAGGACCATTTCTGCGACCATCAAGCTCAACTAAATGATTTCCGCTACCCGCAACTCCAGGTTCTCTGGCAGATCTCGTGAAACAAACATAATGCAAATCAATTTTGTCGTTTGCATCTGGTGCTTCAGTGTCCCCTTTTGACGCCACCTTGCCATGAAGGGTTTCAAGATTAGCGTCTGCTTCCAAAACTTGAGATCTAGCATCCACATTGATGCCTTCAAGTTGATTAGCTAGATTTGCAATGTATGAATCACCAGCAATTTTGTCATCCTTCTTTGAGAATCCATTGAGCAGAGCATGCAAAATGCCGTAAGTGCCACATGCATTGCGAATTGTCTGCTTGCACCATATAACTCCCTGTTCAGGTGTACCTGCAACCCTTGTGTAATAATCAATGGGTCTCTGGTCATCTTCCTCCTTACGATGTTCCTCATAAACTTCGGAGACTGGGAAGACCAAAATCAAGGCAGAGACGGGTCGTGGTACAAATGCAAGAAGATCAGGATCATCAATTGAAAAGACATCGTTGAATGCCAGCTCAGAAGAAAGGCCCATAGACCTTGCAAGCTCCGTAAAGACTTCTGGGTTTGATTCAAGAGGAACAAAAGCTTTAACCATTGCGTTAACAGTTGTTTGTAATTGCACGTAAAAGAGTCTGAGCGTTTATGTTTATGGAGGATCAAAAAGATGGGGCATTACCCAACTTACTTACCTAAGGCTGACATACGAATTACACTACCACTATTGTAGTCTTAGATAATAATAGAATACGTAATCTTGTGTCAAGTTGGAAGGTTCATCCTGTAGGGCCGATATATTATAATATAGCTATAGGAGCTCAAATGGTCCTTGAACAGTGTTTGTCTTTTGTTTCCAAGACCCCAAGATGGCCAAGTGCGGCGGTGTTTGGCGGCATTTGGACCCAAAAGAAAGCAACTGAGCAACTATATCTGAGATTTTGGCCAAGAGAGTAGTCAAAATAACTAAGAATCTTATCACTAAACATATTAAAGTATAAAAGAAACAATGCTGTTCAGCCTCCATTCCGTTAAAATGCCGACTATAGAGATTCTAAACTTTTCACATATATATATGCAAAAAACAGAATTACAATATTTTGATAAAATTTACTGACATTAATGACATTTAGGTCCCTTCAACACAATAGGGCATCTTGGCAGGCGTGAAAAAAAAAAAAGTCATAGCATTGAATTATACCCAAGCAGACCAAACCATTTTGGGCTCGGCTGTAGATGGTCGATGTCCACTCCAGCAATCAATCGTGTCAATTTCCACTATTCAAATCACTTTCTTTCAGTGAAACATCTGTCTTAGTATACTTGAGGTAGTACTACACTAACTAAAACAACTAGAGTAATCACTTTATAGACTAAAACAGCACTGATATATAGTGGAAGGCTCCTGATGTATGCTCAGCCTTAATTTTATGATTACACATGCACTATCCTATAGCAATCTGATTTGATCACCTCCTCGATAGTCCTCTTCCATAGGGCCCATGCTCCTTTCTGTAAAAGAGCAGAGGTGAAGGGGAAAGAAATATTGAATAATGGCGCATGATTCCAACTCGTTTCCATCAAACTTAAACAGGCATCTTATCTTGCTCTTACATGGTCAAACACTACTAGTTGAGCTGATGTTCCACGCCTTGGCCTAGCCTCCTACTTTGAGCAAAGAACTATTCTACTTTATTGACGCCCAGCTTTTTATTTTCTTTCTTACAAAGATTTGACTAGTGGATTGATTTTTATTATTCTGTTTTAACTTTCCTCATCTTCCTTTCTTCTCTTCTTCTACCTACTCTTGTTTATCCTTTCTCATTCCTTCATCTAATCTGCCATCTCACTGCTCTGCTAGTTGTAGAACTGCTGAGTTCTTTTCCTACATTTGCTAGTTGAAGATCATGTTTCGGCTTTTCCTCTTCACCTAGCCGTGCCTGTACCTGTATCATTCGGAATCAACCTCAAAGAGCTCATAGAGCGGATAACAACTCTCGAACAGTCGTCTTCAGACGACACGAAGACGCGTTTCACATGGACATGGCACGTACACATAACCAACTTGTCGCGCATAGGGCAGTAGCCATCACTTCTTGTACCCTAAGTATCTTTGCAGGCTTGTTGGTTCTCATCTGGTGGTATCTGATTCCATTATGGGACAACTACCGAATCAACAAACAAATCCGGGAATATGAAGCAGCAAAGGTGTCTGGGTTCAATCAATACCCTTCGGCCCCTCCACCACCTCCCCCTCGAAGAAGAAAACGCATGAGACAGTTCAGACACGATCTAACAATGGCTCTGATTAGCATAGATTTGATGAGAGCCATCATCCTCATTATATTTCCTACCCGATATCTTCATGCTAATAATGCAGGGACAAACGGTAAACAAACAGCTTTTTGTGATGCATTGGGTTTTCTCACAGTAGCGTCTACTCAGTCGTCTGATTTTGCTGTGCTTGCTCTTGCAATTCACACTGCTCTCCTTGTGTTTTGTCCAAATTTTACTGGGGGCCTATTCAGGTTTCGATATTATATTTATGTGATATTCTTTTTCTTGTTGCCTCTAGCCGCTGCAGGCGTAGGATTCGTGGGTTCCGGATATACTTTCTATACCACATGGTGCTTTTTGGTCATTCATCCAGTCTGGTATAGCTTGGTCCTCTCTTGGATTCCTCGCATGATGATCATACTACTTATTTTTTCGATATACTTATCGATTTTCATTTATGTGAGAGTACACATGTACCATGTATCCAAAGCCCTCATCCAAGCTACCCCAGTGTCATCCAACACTGCGAATGCGAAGGGCAATCTGCCAAAGAAAGATTCCAGATGGTTGAAAAGAATATTTTCTGGGATCTGGCGCCGAACTAAGATTTTCATGTCTTATTTTCCTGGTTTAGGATATCTTAATCCTTTGATCGACAAAGCCAACCAATCCAAGTCTGATAAGAGGTTTCATCGAACCAAAAGACCGAATCGACCTTATGCAACACCCCAAGAAACCACTGCGGAAAACTCCACTGCCACTGAAGCTAGTAATATAAGCACTCTATTCAATGAAGACATCCAATATCAGCTCAATAAAGAAAACCTCGACCGATTCAACCATCGCCGCAGCATAATTGAACGTCAAGTCAATTCAATTTTTATTTATCCCATTGCTTATGTGATTTGCAATCTTTTCCCTCTTATCCAACAATTTATGTACTACACTAGGTTCTCGAGTGATGACATCAAGCGAGGAAGTGTGGTAACACCATTCTGGCTATCACTAATAGCTGCGTTTTCAAGACCTTTAAATTGCTTAGTGGACTCAATTATCTTTGTTATTCGAGAGGGAGCTGTTCCATGCTTATCTCCAAAAAGAAGAATTCAAAACCGCAAGAACAGACTTCGTGCTCTAGATCCAGAGTTTCAAAATGACGATGACCGCTACTCCACTATTACCGCGCCCCCTCAAATATCACCAGATCCCCTCTCAACTGGCCTTCCTGCTCCTGAAAACTCACTTGATGAAGATAGCCCGCAAAACGAAAATGAATATTACAACGATGTTGACATGGATATTGACTTCATTATCAGAGATGGAAGCATCGTGAATCTTAGTCCCCTTGGGCTGACTGATGAAGAAACTCAACCGAGAAATGATTCGGGAATATTGGCTGGGAATGAATTAACATCATATCAGTCAAACTCTTCTGCTTGGCTCCATCGAACGTATAAGACGGTGGTTGAAGGTTCTATGAATTCCGTATCTCATTTTTTACGTTCTGACCGGCATGCACAGTCATCTCAGGGAAATGTGACAATGCAAACCTTGACGATACCTGAACCTGCTGCAATCAAGAAATCTTCAGTCTCAAACCAAGCACAGAATGCGAGATGGAACCAGTTCTCTTTTACAGGACGGAACCCCGCGGATTTGAAACAAAGCCCAGTTTCTCCTCTTCAGAATCCTTTATCTTCTTTCCCTGATCCAGTTATTGTCAAAGATGCACCAACACCAGTGCAACAGGATGTTTCTGAAAAGTCCAAAGATAGCATGTCTTCCTCTGATCCTCCCCATTCAACAGCCTCAGCTGACTCCAACAACTCTGTCGTGAAGACCTCTATTTCTGTTCCTGGATCAGAAGCTAAGGACAATCAGCTTAATCCTAAGCCAGCTCGCAAAAGTACCACTGGTTTATCACCCTCTAATAATCAAGCATTAATTCCTACTGGCTATCGATTCACTCATTCCGCGACAGCACCTCTCCAACAAATTGTCAAGCTTCAGCATCAGGGCAAACCGTTATCAGCCCTTCAGCGATTCAACATGCGCCGCAAAGATTATCAGCGCCGTTTGAGTTTTCATAATTGGAATTCAAAGACACTGAACGACGAAGCTAAGTCAAATCATGCCGGTCCTAGTGACCAGTCTCAATCTCATACAGCAACCAACATCCACTACTCTTCGAATATTAATGACGCTAATGATAATGAAAGTACGACTTCTGGAGAAATGGATCTCCGGGAGTTTCTGTCAAGGGGACCCCCTGAAGAACAAAGAGAAATGGGATTTAAAGAGTTTTTGGACTACTGCTAATCATTTTGTATATAATGGGCTCTTTTGCAACTTATACTTCATCCCTTGGTGTTTTCTCAAATACTTTGAGCAATCATTATCCATGCAACGTACAACGAACTTCTGATTTTGTTTTAATTTATATAATCCTTTTTGAATTCATGTTAACTTTCATCTTTTTTTAATCCAAGTAAGTTATATTGGCTTTTTGTCTATTTTTCAAATGCATTGATAGATTTCAGGTAGTCAACCAGTCGTTTGTAATCCTCATGAAGCACCTTAACTTCGCTTATTTGAAGTTTTTCCCAATCCTTGTGATATATCTTGTCTAGCGGTTTCTTAAGCGGCATAGGTGAAGTAGATGCTGGTGGCGATTCCGGACGGCTTGCCAACGGAGACGAATAAGAACCTCCAAGAGATTTGATCATACTCATACTTGCAAATCGTCCTAATATATGGTTGCTGGTGTCGGGTGGAGGGTTACTAGATGCAGATGCTGGAGTAGTCGCAGGAGATTCATTTCGAGTGAGCTCACTGGGTGGAGCATCAAAAGTTGAATTTGTTACAACAGGGGGTGTTGGGGGGATAGCACTGCACGTTCCAGCAGATCCCACTGAAGTGCTGCTCACACTGTGTCTAAGGGTTGTAGAGCCATGACTATCAGAGAGCAGTGGTTCAGAACCGGCAAGGGCTGACACAGATTTCTCAGAGTTGCTGGTCTTGCTCAACAAAAATCGGTATGAATTTCCAAAAGTCGTGCCCAAGTTTTTAAATGCCTGATCTGCTGAAGTCACAATTCCTGTAGGAGCAAGTATCATCGAGCTTCTCTTGGACGCCGAATGCTGTGCAGAAGAATTGAGGTTTGGCGCTGATACTCGATGAGATAAACTTTTGCCATACTTTCCAAAGCCCAGTGATGAAGTAGTTGCTGGAAGGGATGTAGGAGGCTCATAATGGAGCGACATATCTAGGATCGCTTGCCGGTTCCCAGGCACGCTAGTTTTAAGAGCGGAGAGATCAACGCCTTCTTGAGACTCTGAATCGTCAGTGATTCCCATTGACTCTAAAGTAACCGATTCCAAGTATCCAATAGCTGCTTGGAAATTAGTCAACACGTATGAAGGTTCCCCTGCCAATAATGCAGAATTCCGGTACCTTGTGATAAACGCCAAATTAAGCCATAGATCTGGAGTATCAAAGGTGATAAATGTGTAGATTAAGGCTGGTAATATCATATCAGCACTCGCTTTGGAGGAATTTTGCGATGCACTGGGGAACAGTTCAGAAAGTGCACCAACTACTAGTTTATGCCCATTGATCAAATGCTCGAGCTTTTTCCGTGGAGTGACTGAACCTTCAGCTTCCATCAATGCAAATTCTTCGCCAGCAGGGGCAAATGCTTCGGAGATACCTTTTTCACTCTCCTCTTCACTTAGGTTCTCAAGAATACTGCCAGTAATATCAAAGTCGAGATTCTTGAGTCTGATAGGTAGGCTCTTCAAGGCAGTCACCCTTTGTTGAATATCCTTAGATCTATCCACATCATCCCCGACGCCGGGACGATAAATACGCTCAAAAACACTTGAACAAGCTCTTGCCTCAGCTGCTTCCATATATTCAAGGAGCCTTGCGGGGCGCAACGATCGCTCTCGCTTCTTCTCAGCAATTTCTTCGTACGTTTCCATTTGAATTTCCCTCTTCTTAGTAGATAGATACCCGCCGGTTTGCAAAAAGTGATCTGCCTTTGTCGAAAAGTATGTGTAAAAGTCTTGATATAAAGCAGACACTTCACTGGGTTCGAGCGGGGCGGCAAACTTGGGTTCCTTTAGAGACTGAATGAACTGATCCACAGCTTTGATGAGAAAAGGTGGAAGAGGAGTCGGCGTAGGTGTACCGTCCAGTTCAACAGAATCAGAAGATGCATCATCAGGTGTTATCAGAGATGAACTTGCACTTCTGACTATTTTTCTCGATGAGCGAAGTTTTGCTGGAGATGCAGTATGTGTATTCTGCTCGCCACTAATAGGTAATTCTGTAGGCATTCTGGCATGAGTGTCGTCTAGATTCTTCTTGATGCCCAATGGATCGGAAAAATACTCGTGTTCTGGGTCTCCAATTCCATATGATTCTTTCTCTGCAATCCAAGAGCGGGTTGTTGCAACTGGGGGCGTGTGAAATGTGGGAGAATTGGAAGAGACTAGCTCCTCAGGAAGCATATCTGAGCCCATGATGCTGATGAGATATGCAACTCTATAGATATATAAGCTGAGGAGGTAAAGGGGAGGAGTGAAAGGTTATGCTGCTTTCAGTGTGGGTTAATAGGAGATGGGAAACTCTGAGGTGAAGCGGGTAAAAGTGGTAGTTTAAATATGTTCCTAAACATAACAACGCAATCCGACTGAGGTTGCCCCAACCAAGGCACGAAAGGAGCCTTGAATATTTTAAACCATAGGCAATCTGCAATTATCGGTCTACGACTATTATTCTGCTTCTTAAATGAACCAGGGATGGTTTGATTGTGTGGAACTACAGGATAGCACAGTAAGGGCGGTGCGGCTGATAACCTTTGGCAATAGGCTATAGTTCTCCTCAAGGGGGTTAATTCTAAACTACAATCGATATCATTCTGATGATATCCTATTAATTCTTGGTATTAGTCCAATCTTTCATTCAAGCAGCTTCACTGATCAAAGTTTTGGGGCTGATTGACATTTCTTTCTTCAGCAGCCTTGCTATTGTCAACAATTTTTCCTGATGTAAAAGTTAACAAAACCCATCTGATAGACAACAACACCTAGCATCCAAAAAATTCTATCCATGAATCCCAAACCAAGTAGCAAAGAATTATAGTCGAAACTACGAATGAGATGGGGCAAAAGAAGAGATCGAAAAAGACACTGAACTCGATTACAACTCCGACTACTAATGCTGAGCCTACATTTGCAAAGAAACCCCAGTTTTCAGCTCGAAGAAAATCTGGAATCACAGGCAACAGTGCAATATCGCTAGCCAAAAACCTGGCAGGAGGTAAGCCAACTAATCTGTTTGCCTCAAAGTATACTAGAAAAATCATTCGACGGCATCATACGCTTTTAAAGAACCAAGCAAGTCTAAAGCTGCAACTTGAATCCGCACGTAAAGCGAAGAAGACCGACGATATCAAGAAACTTGAGAGAGAGATTGCGGCCATTGAAATAGAGGTTGAAGAAAATGGTGGAATCGAGGAATACCAGAAAGCTTCAATCGCTGGTCAAAGTAGCACAAGGGGTGGAGATACTTCTAAGTTACTCGTAGAGTGGCTGGAAACCGGATGGCAAGACGAAATCGCCAAGAACAAGCCCTTTTCTCTTCTCGAGATTGGATGCCTTTCAGCAGATAACGAATGCTCCAATAGTGGAATCTTTGGGCCGATAGAGCGAATAGATTTGAATTCACAAGATTCCAAGAATATCAAGCAGCAAGACTTCATGGAGCGCCCATCCCCCAGCAACAAGAACACAGATCTGTTTGATTTCATCTCGCTTTCTCTCGTTGTGAACTATGTACCAGATCACTTTCAGCGAGGCGAGATGCTTAGACGTACGGTTGCGTTTTTAAAGTCACCTCTACCAGAACGGAAAGCCTCGAATGCACCCTTCCCTGGTCTTTTCTTCGTGTTACCAGCACCGTGTGTATTGAACTCGAGGTATTTTACAGAAGAACGGCTGAATGAAATGATGGAGGAACTGGGCTACAAGCTGGAGCGTCGGAAGGAAAGCTCGAAGCTAATATATTGGATGTATAGACTTGAGCGCAAGACCCCAGGCAAGAAGACGAAGGTTTTTAAACGAGAGGAAATCAGCCCTGGTGCAAACAAGAATAATTTTTCCATTTGCTTGCGGTAATTTGAGCTTAACGCAATTCTACTCTTCTGTCTACAATAATTAGGCGTAGTGGGAAGGTTTCATTGAATTGGTCCTCGACCTTGAAGTTTGAACACTTTTGTTTCTTTTCAAGATTGGTGAGACCTACGATTTCCCGCTATCTATTCAAGCTATTTGATTTCAAATTGATTATCATAGGATTTTGCGTGATTCCCTGATAGCAAAAGATGTACATAGTCTCCTGTATTTAATTTATCAGTAATTGACATTTGGTGATGTACGCCATTTTGCTCTGATATTTGTATTTTACTTTGTGTACTTGCATTTGGCCCAACTCCCACCTCTCGCCATCTGAAATCTGAATCAACTGAATCACTTCCTCGTCAATCTCGTTAATCAACTCCATTATTTTGAATCCATTCTTCAAATTCAACCCATTTCAATATCTTCTCAAATTTATTAAAACAACTACATCATGGAGGACTCAACTTTGCAATACGTCAATTACTTCCTCATTGTTTGTATTGTCCTCAGCATTGCTAGTCGGCTTTTCTTCAGACGAGATCAAGGAAGCAATCCGTTGGCTGCCGCACTCGGTGGCGACAAACCCATTTTGTTCAAAGAGTACACACCAGCTGAGCTTGAGAAGTTTTCTGGTGAGAATGACTCCAAAGTCCTCATGGCGGTGAAGGGCGATGTGTTCGATGTCACGGCTGGAAAATCCTTCTATGGGCCTGGTGGACCGTACTCCAACTTTGCTGGCCACGATGCTTCAAGAGGACTGGCCAAGAATAGCTTTGACGAAGAAATGCTTACACCAGTTGGTCAGTCCATTGATTTGTTGGAGGATTTGAGTAAAGAGGAGCAGAAAGCACTAAGTGATTGGCATGATATGTTTATGGGCAAGTATATTCTTTGTGGAAAGCTGGTTAATGAAAAGGAGAAGACTAAGTAAATCTCTAATACATAATTGTCTACTTTATTCTCTCTATCGTTAGACATTTCAGTCAATGGTAAATATTATTATTAATACTGTTAATATTTTACTCTATCACCACCACTGGATATTCTGTCTGTATTATAGTTGGTGGAGGAAGTGAATTTTCATCTCGCGTTTGCGCTTTTCCATGCTTGCGTGGTGATGCCTGCTTCTTCATGTGTTTAACCTTGCGAGCAATATCATGGGTTGTAAGCTTCATGGTGCATTTGATAAGATTGCTCAAATTTCCTTCCACTAGACATCCACTATTATGGAAATGGTTCAAGAGATGAGACCAAAGTGGATCTGTGGACAGAGACTTGGGGTTCCCGAGCATGACAAGTCCATGTTTGGCTCGTGTTAGCACAACATTCAATCTTCTTGGGTCCGACAAAAAGCCAATTTTGTTTGATCTATTGGATCTCACAAGAGATACAATGATGTAGTTCTTCTCTCTTCCCTGGAAACCATCAACTGAATTGATTTCTACTTCTTTCAACTTTTCACTGTCCAAAGAATTCTCAGTAAAAAACTCGGTGAGGTACTCTCGCTGCCCCGCGTAAGGAGTGATGATAGCAATTTCGGAAGGAGCTACTCCATCTCTCATCAACCTGCGAATCAGCTTCCGGCACTTTTCAGCTTCAACTTCATTTGTATATCTACCAGGAGATTCACATTTTTCTTGTCCCGTAGAAGCCCAGAACATCATGGGAATATGTGGAACTGGCCAAGGAAATTTAATATCCGATCTGGTGCGCATCTGTGAGGTTATTCCATCTTGCAGCTCACCTTCATAAAACTTATTACTGGGGAATAATGACATGCATGGGTGCATGCGGTATTGAACTGAGAGACGAATGGGCTTGTGGCCGAGCATGACAAGCCTCTCAAAAAGTGATCGTGACAACCCTTCGCTTTCAGCTTGCTGGCATTGAACAGTAGGGCGTAGCTGCCGATGGTCTCCAACAAGAATTAGCTGTTGGCACCCATGAACAATGGGAATAAGTGTTTCCGGCTCTTTAGCTTGTGAGCTTTCATCAATCAGAACGGTTCCGAATTTGAAACCGTTCAACCGTCGATCCCCAGCTGTCACACAAGTGCAAACAACGACATCGACAGTCTTCAAAATTGCCTTTTCAGCTGATTTGAGAAAATTGAGGAGTTTTTGAGATTCCTTACGAGTGAGACCGTCTGCTTCTCTTTTCCGGATAAGCTCAAGATTTGCTTCAGACGTATTTGGATCGTTTTTAATGAAGTGAAGCAAAGAAATGTCTTTCACCTCCTCACTGAGATATCTCTCTCTTCTTTGAGATACCAATCGCACAACCTTGAGCCCTGTTTGTTTGATTCTATGGGCTAGTTGATCTGCAGCAATGTTGGAAGGGGCGCAAACAAGGACAGGTCTGGAATTTCTCTTGCAAAGGTGATAAACAATACTAGTAGATACCGCTGTTTTCCCTGTACCCGGTGGACCTTGAATTATCGAGAAAGAAGAGCGCAGCACTTCCTTTACTGCAGTAATCTGGCTTTCGTTCAACGAGCTAATACCGGGAACAGAAAAATCCTTTGGGAGCTTTCTGCAGATTGTATCTTTTTCGACATGCTGGCCTAACAACTTCTTGTTAATGAATTCAGAAATTTTTGCTTCTTTCTGAGTAAACTTAAGCATTGCCGTCCGCATTCGTTGAAGAGTTATACCAGACCATAGGAATGTCACAGAAAAGCCAGTAGTAAGCTCTTGAGGAGGAGCGGACGTCTTGGGAAGGTCAAGAATGACTTCGTAGCATCCCCGTTCAAGTGATTTAGTGACAAGACCAAACGAAGTCCAAGAGTTGAAATTGTTTCTAGGGTGTGTCATCTTAATTTTATCTCCAATCATTACTTTGAGATGGAAAGCATCCTTTTTCGATATGAAGAAACAAATTGTGGCCTCTTCTTCAGTGACATTTTTCCACAGGACGTTGATGTTTTTGTAAATTTGAGATTCCTTTTGTCTTCTTTCATATGTTGCATCCTTCGTCACCAAATCGTTGAAGTGTTTCCTATATTGAACGGCATCTTGGAAGCTCAGCGTAAGTTTCGAGGTTGCTTCTTCTTCTTCGTCATCATCTATAGTAATTATTTCCGGTTCATCAGAAAAAATAGCTGAACCAGTCCTTTTGGATACATTGGAATGACGCACGATATCATGACAAAAAGGAGCTCTCACTTGATCCTCGTTAGGTGGTGGAAGTATGGTGGAAGAAAACGTTTTTATCAGAGAAGAACCAAAAGTTTCAGTCACAATGAAGGCTTTCCAGTCTGAACCGTCCATATCAACCTTTTTTTTCTTTGATGCAAAAGAAACAGCAGACAATTGTGGCTCGATTTTTCTCACTAGGAGGGAAAATGCCGAGATCGAAGATATCATCATCCCCACACTTGCAACATCTCACAGGAGATTTCCCAAGTTTTGAGGAAGGAAGCAATGAAACATTCTATTCTCTTAGTATGATGACGTTTCAAATAGTTTTCAATTTACCTTATGCCCTGCTAGCTTCAAATGGGTAGCAATGTGAGACCATGGATATTCTGTATTGCTGTGAGAGTTGCAGAACCATTGATTACAATCCAGACATTTTACAGTGCTTGGTTTTGAATGAGAGATATCACAAAGCTGGCAGAAAGTCTTAGAAACTCTAGAGGCGGCAACTTGAGTTTCCTTAAGAAGGGTATCTTGATATATGAACGTATCAACACTGTTGAGTGCAGAATCTGTCAAAGTTGTGAGAGGCATGGCCGAGTTGATCTAAACTAGTCGAAGAGGGTAGATTTAATAAACAAGAAGGAATGAAAAGGGAATGAATCTGGAGACAATTACATGTTATATATCATAGACCTAAGTTTGTGAGATTCAGATCTTTTGTTGACAGATTTCCTAATCGGGATAGTTGTTTATATATCTTGAAGCGTCAACATTGCACAAAAACATTCATAGTTAAGCTATCAGCACATATTCAAACGTTCAAATTAAGATACAACTGTGAGCATTCTCAATGAAACTCAATTCAACTTAAACTTCACTTGGTATATCTTTTGACCTGGAGTTTAGTGTAGGATAGGTGCTAAATTATTCAGCTCAATGGAGCATCGAGTTTTGGTCACCATTCCTTATCAGCACATTATGCCTACACTCTAGGCTCCTGTCATGCAATGAAATTAATTTGAACAACGATTCAAAGTGTGGAGATATTTTCTAGATAAAAAGCTTCACCCAGAAGAGTGTCAGAGGTCTATTATGATAAATAGGATATCTCAAGAGGTAGAAAATGTTGAGAGATATGAGGATAGAACGGGTAGTCATGCAATTTTTTTCTCTCAATACTTTTCTCTGTTTCTGCATGTAAAAGTCGATCTGGAGACATGTGAATTGTGAGAACCTGAATGAAATACTATGCTATGCATATGAAGTATTCCTGCCTCAACCTCACCTGAAGATGAGTCTAGATCAGTAGATCATCTTTATTCTGTTTTGAAATGATTCTCACTCAAAATTTTCCTGATCAAGAGACCAATATTAAATGTATTATTCTTTGCAAATGAATTTCGTTACTGTTAGTCATACTAAAGCGTAGTTTATCTGAACCCATGGAAGTGAATAACTGTCAAGTTAGAAGTTGGTCATTTGTATGTATCTCAATGTATGGCCTTATCATGATGGAAGATATACGAAACAAAGTTCTATTATCTAATAGCTTATTAAATTGTTAACCCCCCACAGAAGATCGTGCTCTAAAGCAAGATGGAGTGGGTTTGATGGAAGTATTGCAAGATTATGACAGACCGGTGCTGGTGAAGAAAACAAGTCTAGCTAAAGCTCTTAAAAGAAGCAGACATTCTTAAAGATAACTACTTCTCACTGGAACTTCAATTCTCATTCATAAACTGCCATTGGTTTGTATCCTCAGTGGCAATGAAGGAAAAAGATTTGACAAGGTGTGGCAATAGTTTCTAAGAAACTGCGTGGTATTCCTGCCATCTCATTTACTTTTTCAAAGCGTATCTCACTTTATCGAGGTTTTTTTTTTTCATTAAAGCTACTGTACTTTCATAGATTATTAGGTCGGATGTTACAGGTTTTTTGAATTAGCAGGTGTAATTACAAGTGGTCATTGATTGAGAAACGGATGGTTGATCATGTCCTATGACATACCTAAAATCAACTACGTGATTTCGTTCTACAAAATCAGGGCTGGATCAACAGTTCCAGAAGTACGCAAGATACAAAAAGCCAGTATACAGTTTAGTTTTAACTCAACTCTCATGATTAAGAGCATAAAGTTCAAAGAGTGCAATCAGATTGATTGATACTACGGGGGCCATGCTCAACAGTTGGAGACATTCTAAAGACTAAGCTCCATGGCTAAGCTCCATGGCAGAAATGGTAGCCGTTCGAGAAGTAATCCTGTGCAAAAGTTCATGGGCTATCATGAGGCGTAAAGATTTTTCATTTCGACTTTTATACAACATAATAAACTATTAAAGCAAAAGGGAGAATTAAGCCTTAATAGCGTACTTTCTTTGAGGGAAAGCCTTCTCCTTCTTCTCTTGCTTGGCGGTCTTAGCGTTGGCCTCTGATGGGGAGAGTCTTCGTCGGATGGCTCTGGTCTGCTTAACACGAAGATCCTTGGGGATGTACTTCTTGGTCTTGTAGAACTCACGGAGCTGATCTCTCTGAGTAAGGTTGACGACGGTCAGGATTCTAGCAATCGACTTTCTAACCTCAGAAATCTTGGTGGACTTGACGTTGTTGCTGGAAGTTTGTTGAACACGGAGCTTGGAGAGCTCCTCCTTGAGGCCGGAGAGCTGCTCCTCCAGCTGAGCCTTGGTCTTAGTGCGAAGTTCAGAAGCCTTAACCTATTAAATAGTTAGATGAGCTGCTGAAATATGGCATGGGTTTGTTGAGGGCAAAACATACCATTTTGTATATATGTAACCCAAGGAGTTGTTGTCGATAGAGAAGCGTCGTTTCTTCAATCTTAGGGTAGATGGAAAATTTGATCGCTCTCTCAGTACTCAAAACCTAGCCCTAGCCAAATACTCCCATAGGATGTGTGCCATGTTTTACTTCATACTGAAATATTCCCATGAGTTGTTAAAAAAACAAGTCACAATTTCCTAAATTGGTAATGGTAATGTATAATCCCAAAACGGAAATTTTGTCATAGATATGGATGTATATTAAGTACTAAGTACTAAAAGCTATTTCTGTTTAATCCTCCTAGCATATTGTCTTCTTGAATAGGCTTAGACTGAATTGGCTAGATTTCACAAATAGGTCTAGTCAACGGTCATCTTATACATCTGGATAAAAAGGTACAAAGTTTGAAGGATAAAAACCATAAAATAAGAAGTAAGTTAGTTAGAGAGAAGAAAAAAAAAAGAATACGAGATCATACATAATACTAAACTAAATCATTGTTGTTTAGATGTACCAGGATCAGTGATCAGTACAGGTATCTAAACAGTGGACTCTCAGTTCCAAGCTTAGCAAGCTCATTAGGATCCATTGAGTAAACCTCAGGATGCTCAGCACAGTACTTGTCCTTCTTGTCATTAAGCATTTTAAGGTATCCAGCAAGGAGAAGAGTCATGATAATTCCCATCACAGTGACACCAAGCACAAAGCCATGTCCCAAGAAGTATCTTGGGCTATCCTGAGCTCTGTAAATAAAAGAGGCAATGATACCACCAGCTGACGCAAAGCCAATTTGAACACCCATGGCAATGCCTCGAGAGTGGGAGTTGGGGTAGTTGTTGGCGTTCCAGGAAACGATAGATGGCCAAGGAGCATACTGTCCAGCACAGGCCAAAAACACACCTCCGTAAGTAACGCTGGGCTTAGATTGACCAATAGCCATACCGAATCCAACAGTAGCAAAGAACAACATAGGGCCAGCAATGAAGAAGCATCGATTCTTGAATCTGTCAGACAAGTAGGAAGCTAAAATTGTGCAAAGACAAGCCCAGATGTAAGGAGGAGCAGACATAAGTTGAGCAGTGGAGGCAGTCCAGCCGAGGTTGTTGATAATGGTGGGCAAAAAGTAAGAGAATGAGTAGATAGGAACAGTGCATCCAAGAGAAAGAATAACCATGTACCAAACTCTCCAGTGGAAAGCACCCTCCTTGATGTGCTTCCATTGCAATGGCTCATTGTCCAATTCTTCATGACCCTTACCAGCATCCTGCTTCAAGTGCCATTCCCAGTAAACAACCTCTTCAGGACTAAGGAAGCCACATTCCTTAGGACTCTTGTAAATAATAAAGTAACATCCAGCAGCGACCACAATGGTAACAATACCTTCAAGGATGAAGATCCAGCTCCAGCCAGCGAGACCACCAACACCATCCATCTTCATAATGGCCCAAGCCAAGATACCCGAGAAAGCACCTGCAATAGTTGCAGATGAAAAGTACAGGGCAATTCTTGTGGAGACTTCCATAGGGCGGTACCAGTTAGAAAGATAGTAGGCGCATCCAGGCATGAGTCCTGCCTCAAAGAGACCAAGCAAAACACGAAGAGCAATCATATGGTGGTAATTTTTGGCAAACCCCATGCCAAGGACGCAGATACCCCAGCAAATGGCAATAGTAGGAAGGAAAATTTTGGGAGACAAGATCTTCAGGAGGATATTAGTTGGAGCTTCGACAGTGCAGTAGGTGGCAAAGAAGACGGTCAAAATGACAGAGTACTGGTGGGGAGTGATGTGAAGATCTTTAGTCAAACCAGCAATTTTAGCATTTCCGATGTTACCGCGATCGAGAAAGCAAAGAAGGTAAAGCATGGCACATGCTGGGACAAGGTGATAATCAATCTTGAATCGTAGTTTGTTGACCATAGCAGGGGTGAAAGACTGGACAATTTGTTTTTCCTCGGCACTGCTGAATTCAACTCCAATGTGAGCATCGGAATCCTCGTCAAAGCTGTCCACCACTTTGGCTTCCATAACTTCAGATTTCATTTTTGTGTTTTGTATTTTCTGTTTTAAGCTTTTTGTGTTTGTATTGGTATTCGATAAGGTTGCCAGAGAGAACAGAATGGATATGTAAAAAAAAAAAAAAGGATGTCAAGGGAGCGATTTGGAGCTCTTTTAAATTATAAAAAAAATACTGCTCGACCTGTTTCTCTCTGCTCTGCGTATCCTTGACTTTCTCAAAGGTCTGGCGTTCAATGCTTCTGTTTCTGTCTTTACGACCCATCTATCAAACCGTGGGGTAACACAAAAAGGATTTTACTTAAACTGGTAAAATCTTTTGTTGTGTTTATCGAAAACTGATATCCCGAATAGCTAGAGCATGAACAACGTGCATCGACCACTTTGGCACCTTAATTCCAACTAAGCATTATGAGAGGCCAGTTTCTGCGGGGAAGAGGGGGGGGACTTGTCACAGGAACCAAAATATATAAATCTTGGTTATATGGAATTTTATCCAATCCTGCCCTTTTCTTTACTTTTTTCCCTTTTTCTTGCTAACTGATGGTGGGCTTTTCAACCAAGTAGGAGGTGCGCCATGGATGATAAATAACAAAAATTTGTGCGTTTTTCTTTTTTTTTTTTTTACATATATTATAAAGTGACAAGACTAGACTTTAGAGGTCTGGGTCGTATGCGTTGATGATTGTCTTGTCCTCCTCTCTTGTTACCACAGAATTAAAGTGCTAAGACGTCCCTTGGCACTTCTTGTTGAAATGCCAACAGTCCGATAAGTTTAGCCGAGCTGTATGTAGGCCCGAGTGCTGCTAGAGTTGAGTAAGGTTAAATTCTGAATGCGTTTTGTAACAGGAGATCTATTGTTTTCAAGGCGCGAGACACTTGAATAGGGCAAACCGAGCCTTCCCCATATTGAAACCCTTTCGCATTCAGTATTTTAACTGGATATTCTTCGGAGATGGAACGCGCTAGGCGCCGATTATAAAAGTATGCATGAATGAGGAACAACCTTCCGGCAATTTTTGGTATCTATTCAGTAGGCCACCCAAGTAAAATCAGGTTTTGTTTCTTTTCTTTTCTTGTTAATTTCGTTGTATAACTATATGTAAAAAAAAAAATGAGGAGGAGGAAATTTATTTTTTTTTGACATATGTTGCCAGTGTTCTGTATACCAATCTCACCCCACGATAAACGCTAATAGAAACTCATTTTAAATCTGATTTCAACCGAATTTAAAGTCTCCGTATATAGAAACTGTACAAGTAATCCTACATTAGTGAGCTCTCGTTTTCTCCACAAGCACCACTTCATTTTTGCTGGAGAGACTCCCACGTAACTACTGGCTGTTTGGGGTGAACCCCCATGCTCTTCCATACTCACTCATATGCGTGGAGAAGCTTATTATGAGCTATAAACCTTATTATTTTGAAAAGTGCCTTTTTTCCAGAGGCATGATTTACTTGACCCCAAATTTCTAGTGAATCGTTTTTTTTTTTTTATTCTTCTTCTTTTACTAACATATTATTATTGAGGTTGCTTATTGTCGTACCACTTGTTTTTTGTTTTTGTTTTTTTTTTCTTGGAGTTGGCTTCATCCTCTTGGTGAAGTGAACATAGATGCCAAGGCGGAGTGTTGTTCCGCATCTCTTGATACTCATAGTATAGCAGTTGCCAAGTTTTCAAGTTGAATATAAGCAAAATTGGCGCTTTTTCCTCTCTTGTGAATTCGACCCCCAGTATTTTTCCTTGTTTAACTTGCTCAACTCGGCTCTAAAAGTTGGGGGCAGTTTTTGAAGGATATACAGCTGAGTTTGTGGGGCATAATATTGTGGGTTAACTTAACGATTAGTTATAGATTTACTCTAAAGTAATCAGTGGCGTGGGGGTAACAGTTTGAGTGAGCACCTTCCTAATCTTGTACCCACCATTCACGAAATATTGATTGAACTTTTTATAAAGACCGTGCACCAATATTTAGAATATGAATGTCCATATCGGTCCCGACTTTCCTTCAATGCTCTAATGCAATGTAGCTGATGCTCTTTTTACGTCAATGTTGGTTTGTACTCGACTAGTCATCTTGAATGATGTTAAAAGACTATGGTTCTTGCCTGCACCCTCCTCAGACACCCCCCACATGCTAATGGTGAGCAGCACCCATGGAATACTGCGTTTGAGCTCAATATTGCTATACCAGTATTTTTGGGTTTCATTTGGAGACTTCTCCAGCTGGGTTCAATTCAGCTGTCGTCATCCCGTGGGAGGCAGATCAGGTGGTGTTGGAACGTTGCACTTTTTACGAATTTCAATTTCCTTCGATCATGCATTTAATCTAAATTCATCTCTTTCACTTTCTTGATTGTAGTGAAATAATACCAAGGATAAGTTTCGCTAAACACAAATGTTAATGAAGTTACATTGATGATTGGTCCATTTTTTTCCCAATCAGGAATCAGTATCCTGATATCCACCAATCCCGAAGAATAGCCAACATAAAAGTCAATATTGTGCATTTGTTAAGGGCTCTTAAAAGTATTGTCTTCTAAAATTATACTGAATATATGCAAGCTATTTGTGACCCTTAATCATGTAGTTTATAGTTAATGGTCCAATCTTTTAGTTTTTAGACTACAGTTGTTCGAGGTTTCCGGGGAAATGTTGGAGTACATTCAGTAAAATATTACAGATTGTACATAGACACGGAAAATAACAATTATGGATTTAATAAGATCTTGCAGCTGATATCTTGAGCCATGTATCGAATTTAATCAATCTCTTTGACTCCCACATTTCTCCTCTGTCTTTCTTAAGAGTTATATCCTTACAAACTAAGTAATAATGCCATTGAAGACAAGAACAGCTTTTGTTGAGTTGATAATCAACAATTCTTACTAAGTATCAATGTGATTACAAAAATAATAAAATGAATGTGACTTTGAGTCGGTCTGAAAGACAAGTTATCAACCTCCGAGCCCAGATACTCCGAGTTTGCGGCCTTTGCTTATTGAAACCTTATTGACTTCCAAGACTTTTTGCTAGGTAATCATTCTCCAAGTCCAATTGAGTTTGTTTATTTTATCGTGGAGATGGCCTAAGTTGTTGGCAAAGTTTCAAACGCTCTCTGCTTTTTCTTTCCATTAGATTGACCTTGTTGTTTTATTCAGTAAAGACAAGAAATGCTCAAAATTATGCACCTACTCTCAATTCTTTTCAATTAATGATAGCCTGTTCTATAAAAGTAATTAGTTCACTAGATTCGTTTATTCAAAAATCTCATCATTATTTTCAAACTAAAATTATATCTATAGAAGGATGATCAAGATAAGAGATAAAAAAACTTGGTAAATGAAATACAGTATTGTGTTTTGTCTTGTCAAGCTTATGGTTGACGAAACCAAACTTTTTCACGCCAAAAACGATTGTGAATCATCAGGCCGCATTAGATCATTTCATTTGGAAATGCGCCTGTTTATCCTTTCTTGTAAAACAATTTGCTGAATTTTGCGTGTTTATTTATTCTGAATCAATTATTGTCCTATTAAATCATTTCATTTTTCAATAAAGAAATCGGGTACAATCGTCACGAACTTTTCAACAAGGCACGATTTGCTCCTCCTCACAAATTTTGTACATCATACAACTTTGATCAAAACACAGGTATCATAGCAATCTGTTTGATCAAAAATCCCCTCAGTTAATGCATCTGTCTATATCGACCCAGTACCTTTGAAGTTTCTTTCTACCGTTAAAGTATTGGGATATCCCGAGTCAGACCCCCCTCATATCACAACCATGCTCCCCCCACGAACTAATATTGTACTTTATTAAATCAAATTTGTGATATATCGACTATTTCTGTAACGTATCAAATTGACAAAAATTGCTCACTTAAAGACTTTACAGTAGACATTATCATCCAATCAATAATCTGGGCTGACCTGAGAACACGAATTGAAATATCATAGTATCTACTAAACGATAGAACTGATTTTCTTGATGCCAATTTTCTTCAAAACTTTTAGAACTCCTCTCAAATCCCTCGTGCGAAATCGCAAGGGATCCGCGAAATTGATGTCGCTGCTTTGTTTGACGAAAACCCCGATAATTCAGTTGCGCCAACTGTTTTACAAAAATAATTGTAATCAATAGAAGTTATTTCTCAACAGTTCAAATCTTGAGTTTTTACAAATGTGGTTTGAAGTAAAAAATTATATATGAATTAAAAACTAGATTCTGTTCAGTTTGGTGAAGCATCGACGGCACCCTCCCCATGGTTTGTGCTCTGCTTCAAGTGCTTGATTGAAGAGATAGGACCTTTCCTTAAAACTAAAATCATACAACATGAGTACCAAGATAGCTTCTCATAGCAAGCGTATCCTTTATTTCATTCTCAGGGTTAAACTGATGAACGACTAACTATCCAAACTACAAACCGAATGAAGAAGATGAATTTTACAGAAGCCAACTGAAGCCTCTTGAACTAAACGAAGATGTTAAAGAATCATATTGAATGCAATTTTTAGTGATTTCAACAAACAATTATGCTATTCTGAATGATGAGAACTGGCATATTGTAGAGGTTTAGATACTTGATTGCTTAACTGAGGTGTCCCGAATCATTGCTTGGCCTCTGTAATCTGTCACACAATTCCAATGAAATATGTTTATATTCTGTGATTTCCTGCGATTTAACTGATAACTGCAATTTTCATTGGTGGCAGTCCTAACTTAATAACTAAGTGTCAGGGATAGCTCTTACCAGTACATAAAGTCCTACTTTCATCCACTCGTACTTTCGCCTTCAAAATTTAAATAGATTTATACAATTGCTTTGTCAAGTTTTGAGACAGATGAGATGAAGGCTAAGACGATGGCGTTCCAATTCAGCTACTTGCAACCCAATTACATTGACGCTTGAGAACATGGTCTTCTTCTGAAGGGAAAAATGCCAAAATACATAGTTCAGCATTTTGATATGATTCTAAAAGATGGAGGTTTGTTTTTGGTGAATAGTTTCAATTAACTGATGGGGGGAAGTCGTGGATTTGTGATTGATGGTTGGACAAGTTGAAGTATTACTCAATCTAAGTTTGTTCTTTTGCCAAATATTTAGCTTTCAAGAAATACTTGGTTTTAAACACATCATTTTCTATATTTTTATTTCAATTTTCAATTTCTGTCAATCAAAGTTGACAGTTAGCAGAAAAATGAGTTTAATTCTCCATTTCATGAGGTGCAACATTACCTTTCCCTTTGTTTGTTCAATCATGATGGTGTCTGTCTAAGCTTAATTTACTACCAAGAGGGTTGAATTCGAGTTTATAATGGTTCAACTCTCGTTTACAAGCTCTATGACTTTTCTAAATATTGATTTCAGAACTGAAGCTAGCTGCATTAATCTACCATCATTTTGTCGTTGAGATACCCTTTTGTATTGTAAATGAGACATGTCAAAAGTCAAAGTCAACTGCTAGAAGATACTTACAAAATAAAGTCACGTTTCCTGTAAAAGAAACAGAGTTTATGAGTTTTCAATAAGATAGGTTGCAAGAATTGCGGGCCCATTAATACACAGAACAAGGATTGAGACTATGCTTCAATGACAAATTGGTTTTCTGGAATGAATCAGCACTGTTGAAGCTTTTTCAAGTTAGTCAATGGTATAAAACTTACAGGATCTAGATCAAAGACCTGGGCCTTAGCGAATTTTCTATCCTTCATGCTATCTGGCCCAACTTTTGCTCTTCTCATAGTTCAATTCAATAATTAAGCTCTAGGCTATAATAACACATTTTCAACCAACTGGAGCTTTGACATGGTTTTTTTGATTGATTTGAGTTTGATGCTCAATTTTGAAATACCTGCCCCAAAGTTCGGTGGGTTTTGATCTATAATTGAGGATATTTTTATCACTTGTCTTCTTCACATTTGACTCAAATTGAGTGTGCGTGAGATGCAGCTACATAGAAGCCCATGCAACCCAATGATGATATATTTGTAGACCCAAATTTTTGATATTTAAAGAAGCAGAAAAATACTTACGTGTCTTGTTTGTGATTGCTATAAACGCTTAGGTCGGGCAGTTGAGAAGAGCCATTACCTTTAGAAATTAAGTTTAGCGCTAGGGTGCTAAATCCACTTAATAGAAGAGACTGAGAGGTACTTGTGTATAGTCTAACGAATAATTGATATATACTTAATTATGTGAGTGTTTATTGGTGTGCTACAAAGGTATTATCACCAGTGTTAATCCAAGGTGAGCTCAGCTATTAACATGTAAGAAAGTAGGTGGAAGTAATGCCACTGAGACATCGGCATCTTTATGTACCGATAGGAACGGAAGGTATCGGGGCTAACCCACAAATTATCCCGAATCAGATATGGTTCTTAAGGCTGGTATAGGCCTAGAACTGCATTTTTAAACAGTCTTTTGCGACCATCAATTGAGAGTGTATCTTTATTCTGGCTGTCGAACGACTAGCTTTACCTCAAATGTTAGATATGTTTGGCTGATCCCTGGAACCCTCCCACTCCTATCGAACTGATTTTGTGAACACCTGCACTCCACAATCTTTGTTTTTCGTTTCACAAGTAGTCAAGCCTCTGAATGTATCGTACTGATGTCATCACCAAGTTCAAAACCAGATCAGACCAACTCACAATTGCATCTCATATCAGGGGCAGCGTGCATTGATTAGGACAGCGTGGAATCTATTGATATTCTCAATGTTTTAAGCAAGTTTATTAAAGAATTTGTAAATCAGATGAGATAACTGTGTCTATTAAGAGCCTGTGTCGAATCGCTGTTCTAGAAACTGATCTCGTGATACGATATTGTATTATTGCCACGATTCCGACGATTCAACGACACCAACCAAAGCACAAAACCTTCTACTCATGACTGGTCATAACTAGCACATCCCGCCCAACCTGACCAAAGCCTGACATCGGTGTCAGAGGAGTACTTTGTCTAATCATTTGCCACCAAGGTCCACTGTCAAAGCTGGAATGGTCTTGGATGGATGTTATCAGTCTTTTTTTCATACGACAGTTTGATGTGTCAGGGTGTGCGCTTTGGCTTACGTAAGCTTTACTGACACGTAATAGTTTTTAGTTTTCCTACAAAATGTGCTTCATTCTTCCATCTTTTCAACTCTTCCTATTGCAATTTCACACCATCTTTTGCAACATCAAGTGTCTTTACACGATATTAACTCTTTAATCTTTCAAAGTGAGTAATTTAGATTGGTTTTTTCCTTTCACGTCTTTCATTCTACACCTGTCTTGTAAGACCCATCATGAAAACACATCTTTTACAAAGCAAACGCCTTCTTTTAAAGCCATCGCAAGGGTTTACAGCATCAATCCAATCTTTATCTTGATCAAGCCATCCAGGGGTTCAGGAATCGGTCTTTTTTGCTGCTAGCATTATATATCATCTCTCGAAATCACTTTCTATGTTGGCGGTGTCCTTTGATGATTTTCAGTTTTCCATGTTTTTCTCCCCCTTATCACAGACCCAATTGTTCTACGATTTCCAACTAACACTTTCTTTCAGATGGGTTCAACATTTTCAAAACTCTTTCAGGGCCTCTTCGGTCGCAAGGAGATGCGTATCCTGATGGTTGGTCTTGATGCCGCTGGTAAAACCACAATCCTTTACAAACTCAAGCTTGGTGAAATTGTCACTACCATTCCCACTATTGGCTTCAACGTCGAGACTGTTGAATACAAAAACATTTCGTTCACCGTCTGGGATGTTGGTGGACAGGACAAGATTAGACCTCTCTGGAGACACTACTTCCAGAACACACAAGGTGTTATTTTCGTCGTTGATAGCAACGATCGTGATCGTATTGGTGAGGCCGCTGAGGAGTTGCAGCGCATTGTCAACGAAGATGAGCTCCACGATGCTTTGATCCTTGTTTTCGCCAACAAGCAGGATTTGCCAAATGCCATGAACGCTGCTGAGATCACCGAGAAGCTTGGTCTGCATTCCCTGAGACAAAGATCTTGGTACATCCAGGCCACTTGCGCTACTTCTGGAGATGGTCTTTACGAGGGTCTTGAGTGGCTCTCTTCTAACCTCAAGAAGAGAAACTAATTGTTTTAATGTTTAACAATGGAAATTCTTTATTATCTTGTTTTTAATTCTCATGTAATATGTTCGTAAAATCCCTGTTCTTGTGCGTGTGTTGACTACAGGCCTAAATGCCCTTTTTTTCGCTCTCTCTCTCGCTTCTCAATTCAAGGTGGAATTGTCCTAAAGGGAGGTAGGCGAGTTAAACCCAGACTAGTATTTACGCTAGCCTAAGAGACCTGATTTGTCATCAGAACTTAAAATTAAGCCTGGTAGCTCTATCAGCATGATAAGATCATTATAAGCCGTTGGAAAACTCTGTCTCTAAATCATGACTTTTACCTACACAAAAGATCAGAATTGATCAGGGCATGACTAATGCTGGTAATCTATCTTGTCAGTTTGTTTTTACAGTCGTTGAGTGTCGTGTATTATTCTGCAAAACCTAGCATGAGGTTATTGGACGAGATCATGACTGTCTCTTGATACAGTTCATACATTTTGAATCCAAAACTTGCATCTCTCTTAATATCTAAGGAGAAAAAAAGAAGTCTTTAGCTGCCAAACATTGAACTCTCTATGAGAGTGAAAATATTTAGTGGACGCTTAAGTTTAGTGCAATAGCAGTCCTGAACTTGGTCACTTCTCGGTGATATGAACTGTCGAGAAGTTTATTCTGGCCCATGAAACAAACCCGTCCAAGGGTATAGATCAACTAGGCAAAAAATCAAATACATGAGCGTTGTCAATTCATGATAACTCGGCAAGCAAGCAGGCCCTGGTGCATGCAACAGAAGCCGTCTCTTATTGCAGAACTGGTGACTGGTTCACTAAAATAATATTTGGATGCATTCAGGTTGTTTTGTTTTAACAATCATGTTCTGATCGTATAGGTTGTAGATTAGTATTAGAGGCAGTTGAATAACTGCATATATAGGTATCATGAAGTTGAGAGGAATTTATATGCTGACTTGGTAGGGTCTGCCGTCACTTCATAGTCATTACAAGAAGTCAGTATTTCTTATTTCCTTTGTAAATTGAAGAGCAATTGATGATGATTCATGGTTTTCCTCGATTACGGGGTCTGTTTCGATGGTTGAATCTACAAAGGAGAGAAGAAGTTAGCAACGCGAAAAGTGCATTAAAAACCAGTATTCCTCCAAGCTCTTTGAAGAAGGAAGAAAAAAACTTACCAGAATAGACTTTTTCAGATTGTAATACAGACGTCGAATTTAATGTCTCTGTGAAGATATTCAATACGTTGAAGGCGGGGAAGTTGGAGTACATTGCAACTGATCTCTCAAACTCAAATTCATCCATTGCTCAAGAACCCACAAGAATGTATCAAGCACAAAAAATTTACGAAATTATACGAGTTTTGCAATCTAATTGCTAGTAGTCGTTTGTTTATTTTGTTCTGATATCCTATAGGGTGTTGTGGTGATTTATGAGTCCTTACTGATGATCGATAAGGCAGTCATACTAATATTTCAGTTCTTGGGCACCAAGTTCTCAAACAGTATTATCTTTATCTTGACCTCCAATAATTGATAAATACGATATCAAGTTGCTCAAAGATTGGATGAATTTTCTCGATCTCTAGAATCGCAATAATTGCAGTAGTCGTTGATTATGAAGCGCGAGAAATCTTTTGATCCACATCTCACTGAATGTTGTAGTTAGTGAGAAAATAGTTGATCATATATATATATTTGAGATCTATTTTTTCCTTTTGTTAATTTAAACAATCTTTTTCATTGTCAAGTATGCTTCACTGAGAGAGTTCCGGGAAATGACTTCCTTAAGATCCGCTGTAATGCTAAATTGGCTTTGTTACAATGCTGGCAAGCCTTAACACGATATGAAAGGCTGCGTCTTGCTGAAAGATATAATTTTAGTACTCAAATTTTTGCGCAAGTTTAGTGCTCAGTTCGGACGGTTTTTGATGAGTAGTTTGACCTTCATTCTAAGACTGCAGTGATGGAGATATAAAAACACCATGAAACCTTTTCAAAAAGCATATTTCTCAAAGTTTCTTCAGGTTTAATAATCTTCATCTGTCTGAAATTCTTATAATGTATTTGTTGAGTTGAAAGTAAGTGAAATATTGTCTTATGGGTTTTACAGAATTTCAGAGCTATATATATAGAAACAGCTACCAGACACTACTATTCCTTGAGCTATCTGTTGATTATCTTAGATACCATTAAAGATGCAAATTTTAGGAGTTAAAATTATGAATGGAAGCATGTTCCCAGGACATCTGATTGATAAATTAACTAGGTATATGATAACCTAGAATGATCTCACTTCAATGACGAGGTTACAACACAGATCTAAGAATAGGGAAGGCAGTTAATGTTCAAAGGGCCATAATAACGGTATTCAAAAGACTGGCTGTGTGCTACAGTCTTACAAGACTCATTTGCAGTTGTCACAAATTTCATTGCAACGAGTCGACTAATTGATGTGTTCTCAGCAGAGCTATCGTACCAATTTTAACTCCCCCAGGTTAAAATTAAAAAAAAAAAAAAATTTAAAATTCATAACTCATGTGTTATTTCTGAATAATGGCCAGTTTTATAGACGGGGCAACTATCTCATGAAGTAGCGGAGATTGGTAAATTAATGAAGCTCAAATAACTTACATACAAATTACTAATGGCAGATGGATCGCAATTATAAAGTTATAAGTAAGGACATTAACTCCAACAACAGTACTGCAAATGCTTGCATATAGGCTACTACATGAGGAATATGCTGATCAATTTCTCTAATCATCAGCACAGTTTTCAATGTTGGAAAGTATCTATCTGTTAAGTTACATCACATGAAGCCTTTCAAAGTGGAATGCAGGGCGTCGCTAATTTTTCATTGGGAGAATTGCGGTAAGTTCTTAGGCCCATAAACGGGGATGAACACATCGGCTGGAAAATTCAACGTGTCGTTCGCAACCTTAGCAAAGCCAAGAAAAAAAGGGAAACGTTACATCTCATGTATCTCCGACTAGATCTAGCGATCATCTTGACGATGGTAAACTCGTAGTAATTTAAACTGCCCAATTAATTGGAATACGATGAGTGGTAGATCCTTTAAGAGAAACTAAATTTATGGCTAGCCTAAGATAGGTTAAACCAGCTTATTGTCCTACAGAATTCACGCTTCTTCAGCAAGATAACCTCAAAAATAGCAACTTTGTTTATAAAAGTGAGTAGGTCGACACTCAATAGGAAAGAATAAACAATTATAGATTGTCTTGTCGGCCCATATTTTAGGAGTGGCTATCCCCCCTTATCTTGTCTGAGACCCCATATGAAATTCCACGGTTTGAAATTTGAAAGATATGATCAATTGGCATGAAATTACTCAAGATATACAATATATTTCTGCAAGCAAGTCAAAATTAGCATTTATAGTTTCATCAATGCATATTTTATTTAGTCGACGTCAATGCGCTTAGATGTATGGCCATGTTATATTTTACCATAATTTCAGGGAGCCTTGTTAGATATTTGAAGCAGGTAATTATGAGCTTCGATATCTCTTTTAGGTTATACGAGTTGGTAATATTTCAATTGAGACAGGTTGAACTGATTATAATTTAACAAAACCGGGGGTGCATGGTTAGTCCAGATTATTTTTGTTTATAGGTCTTGCGCCTTTTGAGCGGTTATAGAAACAGCTAGACAATTGCACTAGAGCTGATATAGTAGATCATGTATATATATTTAAGACTAGACTTTTATTTATAGGAACTGCGGTTAATTAATATGAAGTGGTTTTATGTTGATACCATACTCCCCGCATGCACATCATGTCTGACAGCGGCTCTTGCAAAGCACGCTCAATTAAGAGTGCAGAACGCACTTATAGGCCTACATGTTTTAGCTCGACACCAATTTCCTTGTCAGATTCAGACAAATGGGACAAATTCTTTTCTAGGAATAGTTTCCAAGTCGGAGAAGAGAACAAAGTGAGATATAGTTTAATCACGATATAATGATATAGATTACCTTTCTGGTGAAAGAGGTTTCAGTTGATACAAAAGTGCGGCTTCAAACATATATGTAAACCTTCGGATTTAACATCCCCTTTCAAGTTAAATCATGGTTAAAGCTCAATTGAGCTGTAAATTTATAAAGATTGTACTACTACTTCCTCAATTGGCCTAGGTAGAGAAGACGCTAGACCTATTCTTGAATTAACCTACAATTGTAATTCTCAACGCTGCAAGTGGCTTGACAAAGTAGTCTACTTGGAGTGCCAGTTGATTAATTTCATATATATAGTTGTAGTTACACCAACTCGTGCATTCTACTTGAGTATCCATGAGGGCATAAACCCATTCAAGACTTTCATTCAGCTGATTTCCAAGAAGCGGTTAAGACATGAGATGTTTTTTTTTTTATCTTTATTTGAATATTCATGATTCGGAAGATGCGGTATACATTTAAATCTCCAAGTGTAATTGTAACCATGTCTCCAGTTAACTTTTCAGAAAGCTTCCATGCTTATAACTAAAAGTTAAATGCTAGCATGCACTTTTGTAATTCCAACTTCATCTGTCTAAAATTTTTCACTTGACGCATTTGGAAAAAAGCCCCTAATATAGATAATTATCTATTCACTTTTTATTTCTGTCAAATGATTTTTATCCAATTGCGTTGGCGCGATCCTTTTGTAACCAAGGACACTAGTGGGCCACATTTCCAAGAGAGACATGTGTGCACCTATACACCACCTTTGTCTGGCCATTTGAATAAAATTTTGTACCAAAGTACTGGTTCAACATTGCTATTTCAGCCAGATTAGGTTTTTGCGCTGATCATATTGCTGCGCGCGCGCTGGTGCCTTCAATATTCCTTGCTATTGCTGCAATTATCAATTCCACAGGGATCTCCCTGGCCATGATGAAAAATAAAATAAAACTGAAAATAAAAATAAAATAAACGTATTGATGATCAGCATATAGATATACAGCGCTAACTGGTATAAATTAGGGTATACTCAGTACTTCGGGAGTCTATTTTGCTTGACTCTAGCTGCAAAGAGTACCTAATTGCTTGAGTAGAATTACAGCACGAGCACTTTGAGCGTGCACATGCCATATTGTGTAATGGGTGGAAAGATTGGAGTAGCGCACTGATCCATGTCGAGTACACTTTGAAGAATTTTCAATTAATGTACTTCCTATTGATCAAAGACGAGCTCTACGAGCCAGTGCGGCTAATGGGTTTCCGTTGTTGAAAATGTCTTAAAATTTGGCTATATAGCTGGATTGCAGGCGAGTCAATTGATGGTTTCGCACTAAGATTCTCTCCTTCTGGAACGAAAGGTTGACTGTTACAAATACCCATCACAACTTTAGGGTTTTTGGCGCTTAAGTTCCCGCATCATCACTGGGGTGGGTTTCATGGGTTTAAACGAGGTCTGCAGGAGCTCGGATTTTTTTTTTTTTTTGTCATCATTGCAATCGTCAGCTCTAAGCGGTAGGCATAAACCAAGATTTGCTTTGATTGCCGCTGGAACGAACAAGTTAACTAACATTTTGAAACATTGAGGCTCGATTGGGCGACGAGCACAAACCTCCATGGTACACAAAGGATTTAAAAGGCTTTGGGCAAAGAATGAAATATATCCATGGCCATCAGCATTCTTGGGGAAAAATATAAATTTTTTTTTCATTCTGCAGTATTGATGAAGCAATAAGTCGCAGGACTGTAGTGTACATACTGTTAGGGTGTACAAAGGAAAGGACTACCAAATAAGCTGAAAATTGTTGTTTCATGGTGGAACCCATAGTCACATTCAATCTCATAGATATAACTATATATATATAATGACCAGAGAAGAAATCAATAATTCTTGACCTGGGCCTATCTGGGTCACAATAACCTATTGTTGCGTGTGTACATACAGATATATGGGCTAATATATCTACTAAGCAGCATGTGGAAAAACTTAGATCTCGTCAATAGACCCAGGTACTCTAAGCACAGTAATATACACATGCCTCCAAGTATCTAGACGCGATCTTTTGTGCGAAATGACATAGTGATTCCCTTGTTTGATGACATCTTCCACTAGCTAGCTTGTGACATTAACAGGAATTAATATTGACATTGATTTAACCGCATCTACATAACAATTGATCCATATTAATTAGCAATTGCTGCGTCTCGTATTTTCTATATTTTTGTATTCTTGGATTTTTCAAGAATTGGCTTTTCTATTATTTTGATATATATAGGCATATATATATTTGTATTTTATTTTGTTATAAGCTGGAGAGACCATCTGTATATATTGTGCAGGTATCAAGTGCCTTAACCAAAGAAGCTAAACTACTAGTAACCACGCCTTAACGTTTTTGTTACCATGGAACTGAAATAACCTAGAGCCAAAGACATGGACTTGAGTTTAAGATTAACAATAAAACACAAAACCACTCAAGCGGCGGCCAGATAGGTTATTCACCGTGGCCATTCGCCGAAGGGATCTTCTTCTTTTAGCATGGGTATCAGGGCGTCTACATGGGGTTCAATAAACGATTCTAAATATGGTATATATATATTGGTGAAACTTTTTTTTTTCTATACAACATTATTATTTTTGCTCAGTTGACAAGAGTGGCTCAGAATGCATCTACCTTGCACAACCGTATGAAATACCTGAAAGAAGGAAAGCGCGGGTTTGAATCACCATTATATCAAGAATCCATTGACCATATTGTTGACCAAATATTATAATATTAGCAGTACTATTTGGTGACTATATATAATAAACTCAACTTTAACAGTGGGGCAGAGGACCAAAATATTATGGGAATGGGCCTGGGCCTAGTTATCAACCAGTCACAATGCGCACAGCAGATTTATTAACCAGATGTTATATGGCCCAGGTCTTTGACATGATATAGGCCTATATATATTAAACTCGCATTACCGAAAAGCAGGCGGTTTAGACGGTTTGGGGGTTTGATCAACTAATTGGTTGAACTTGGCGGTTTCTTAACTGATCCCATCAACAAGGTCTGGCAAAGAGGCATCTGCACCGTTTTTTTATAGACGCACAGCCAGGTTTTACTATATAGGTATCGGCATATATGGCTGTATACTTGTTCTATTTGTATGTAGATACGCAGGAAGGGATGATAGCATCTACTGAAGCGTTGAGTGATAAAAATTTAACGTTGGTGGTGGTCAACCCAAGAATAACCATCATTCTAGGTTGTTGAGAAAGCTGCAAAAGTATGAGAAAACAAGAAATAAAGCCAACGAAAACCCGGCGACGACTGCCTGCCACTGGGCACTTATAACCGATGTCTGTGTACAGTCGGATTTAACTAGACTGTAGCTTGCTAGTTTTAATGAGAAATTTAATTAGAAATCCAAAATCCAAATTCATGTAAAAATTTTGCTCTGCTGCGAGCTGATGCTGCTACTGCTGCTTCTGGTGCTGCAAGACCTGTTACGCTACTCAGTTTCCTGTTTCTCATAGTTTGGCGTGCGCAGTCTGCATTTTGCATTTTGCATGCGCGCAGAAAATTGATATATATTATACCTTTTATAGGATAGGGGCCTATATATACCTACCTGGCCTATGACAGGCAGAATATTTACCCAGGTCGGTCAAATGTTTGTGCATCGCTGCAGCTCAGGTCTTTCCAGTTGCAATGTCCTAATTAATGAAATTCTTTTTTTCTTTATAAATTTGCTGCATGCCTGGTCCAACTTGTTCATCATTGTGCGTGCAACTTGCACCAACCTAGGCCTGGCTAAATTTCGAATTAATTCTAATTCAAAACAAATTTATATATAAATTATAATGTGAAGAAAAAGAAACTTAAATCATACAAGGAGAGAAGGAGGGGGAGGATGAAGGAAAGGCTGGTCTAGGCTGGAGAGGTGGGTAGGCTAAACGACGATGACGCGACGACAGCCTTCATGCCGGCGCGGGTCGGCACTCATACCACTACCCACTCTCTCCAGGTTTCTATGGAGCTCTAGTACCTTTGGACATCCCAAGAGAAAGTAAATTTTTCAAATCCCTTTTATCCAATAAATCTTATAAATCCCAGCTGGGCGACTGGCCTGCCAGTCCACTTGGCAGCACGGAGTGCTGCTTCCACTATAGCGCGCGTGGCATCTTCATCCAACAATGTGTATTGTTTTTTATTAGGACTCTGATACAGCGGAATCCTTCGGCCTTTGGTCTCGTTGGCTCTCGCGACCAGACCAGGCAGGTACTCAAAAGGCTTATTGTTGATGCCCGTAGCCTTAAAGGGTTTGTTAATCATTTAGGCCCTATATATATATATAACAGCTGAACTTTGATATCTAAACTAGCGTACGTGCAGCCCCAGACGGGGGAGGTAATAGAACTAGTGCGTACCTTATATAGCTAGGTTATTTCCAGTTGAATGGCCTTATGGCCTTATGGGCTCATTATATAACTATATGATTTCCAAGAACCGACTAGACTTAGAACGGGCAAGCTAGCTTCAAAGGTCGACTCAACTGTTGAAGTAAAAAAACCAAAAAGCTCAGATCTAGGCCCAAGGACTCTACCACTTGCGCTGGATCTATTTTCAGGCTGGTCTCCCCCGTATAGACCTGGGTCCATCTCAGACTCTTATGAGACCGTTGAACTTGGGTCACCTTGGACTTGGACCATCTTCATCTTATAATGGCTGCTGCTGCCCGCCTTTGCACTGCGGTGACCTTGACTTGACCACACATAGGCCTATATAGCAAATCTATTTAGTAGCCACACAAACACCACCAAAAGCAAAACGTGGTTAGCAGGGTTGGGGTTTAACATCCTTCGCCCTAATTTTTCACCGCTAGGTACTTTGGGTCTACTCCATGGGGATTACAATACCAAATTTTTTTTTTTTTTGTAGATCCATTTCCCGACAAATCTACGATCGTTTTGGTCTCAGTGTGGCGTTGTAATCCGACATGTCCCTGCCCGACGTCAGAGCGCGAGGCCATGAGTTCCTATCACTCGGCGGGCTGCGCAGCAAGCGGTCCTGGAAGCTCGCCAGCGCTGCCGTGCTGACCGCCACCGGCACCTTCGCCAAGCTGATCCTGAACCTCCCGCTCAAGTACCGCACCGAGAACCTGGATATTCTGATGGAGGCTCATCGCCGCAGCAAGCTCGAGAACAGGGGCCTGGTCACGGTCATGAATCACTCGTCGCTGCTGGACGACCCGTTTACATGGGGTATTCTGCCTCCAAGGCTGTATGCGTGGCCGAGTAGGTGCCGCTGGAGTCTGGGCGCCGACAATGTGTGTTTCGACAACCCGTAAGTATTCTATATTCTACCATTACCTTTTTTTTTTTTTTACCATTATTATGATTTTCTTTTATGATTTTCTTTGTGTTGATGATGTTTGGCTGACTGGCGTAAAAAGCTTTCTAGCTAGGTTTTTTTCGCTGGGACAGGTGCTGCCCACGGCCCGTTTTGGGCGCGGCCCGTTTCAAGGCTCCATCGACGCCTCCATCAGCCTCTTGTCTAACCCCAACGACACCCGCTATCATACGAGCCCACCCCTTGTTAATTCCACCCCTGTCACCGCCGACGCCGCAGCTGCTTCTGATGCTGCTGCCTCCTCTACAGAAGATATCCCCCACAGCAACTGGGTGCACGTCTTTCCTGAGGCCTTTGTGCACCAAGTCTACCCGCCCCACGATCGCACCCTGCGCTACTTCAAGTGGGGCGTCAGCCGCCTGCTGCTCGAGTCCTCGCGCCCGCCCATCGTCGTGCCCATGTTCTCGACCGGCTTCGACCGCGTAATGCCTGAGGACAAGCCCCCCGGGTACACCCTGCTCTCCCAGCTCGGCACCGAGTTCAGGGTGCGCGTGGGGCCCCCTATCGCTGACGACACGATTGCAGGGTACCGGGAGCAGTGGCAGGAGCTGGTCGCAGAGGAGCAAAGCCGGGACCCAGGGCTGACGGACCTGAACGACGCATTGCGGACGGGCGGGCCGGCTCAGGATCTACGGAGCGCAGTGGCTGGGGAATTGAGGCGGCACGTGTCGCTGGTGAGGACGGGTATGGGGCTGCCGGAGGAGGACCCGCGGTTTGCTAGCCCTGAGTTTTGGAAACCGGACGGCGGGTGTGTGGATGTGCCTGTGATGGGAGTTGTCAACAAGCTGCCCCACCACATGTAACCAAAGCTATTACTACGACTAGAGAACCATTTGTACATAAGATATATATTAATTTTGATAGAAGAAAAAGTCATGATTTTGATAAAATAGATAGAAATAAGATCAAAAACAAAAAAAAAAGAAAAAGATACACACGAAAAATAAAAATAAAAAATAAAATAAAAAAACTAATAATAAAAGCATAAATCAAACGATCATGGAGCGTCTCTTTTTTTTGTCAAGGTTTTTTTTTGGCGTCGCTGGAAAGAGGTGGTGGTGGGGGTGCAATGCTAGTCTTCATGATGGTCTATGTTTAAATTGATTGCCTTCAGAATGCTGTCTGCAATCTGCTCTGCCATTGTATTGTTGCCGCCAATAATCAGCATTTTGGAGCCGCCTTTGAGCTCTGCGACTGACACCTCGCCCTGGGCAAGGCCCTCCGCCGCTTGCAAGTATACCAGGTAGTCCGGAGCAGGTAGGCCCTGTAGCATGGCTGCCGCAGCATTCCAGCGCTGTGCATAGCTCTTGTGGCCCATTTGGTTGTGGGGGTGCTGTTGCTGCTGGGTGTGGTCATCCTCTGGCGGCGCGGATCCCGCAAGCAAGTCTGCCGTTTGCATCAAGTACCCACCCAACACAACGTGCTTTTGAGAATGCAGCGGCAGCAGCTCAGACACGACCTGGTGCAACGACGCAACGCGGAAAATGCCAATGGCCGTTTCGTTGGTAAAGCTGGGCGGGGGGTCGACGTGCTTGGCAGCCAGAGTCTTGTACATTGCGGCAGAATTGCTCCCCATTTTCTGGCTCAACAGGTCGCTGACCCGCTGAATCATTTCGTGGTCCAGACCCTCGATGGCAATGATTTTTCCTCGAGTTGGCTGGTGGTGGTGATGGTTGTGATGAGGATGGTGATGATGATGATGGTGATGATGATTGTGATGGTGATTGTGATGGGGATTGTGGTTTCCGGGATAGTTGCAACTGTTGTCGCAGAGCAGCGACAGAATGTCCGCCTTATCCCGCACCGACAGCACCAAATCAGGACTATTCTCCGATATTTTTGAGAGCGGGGACTGCTGAGACGATGCCAGAGCAATTGCCGACTGATATCGCTCACCGCGTGAAAGCACGCTGCCAAGAGGATCATGGTAAGACGACGTGCGGCGCTTTTTGTAGCTGTTTTCTTCGTCAGTGACAAGCCCTTTTAGCTTAGTTTGGGTATTAAAGGGGGGCAGTGGGTTTGGTGGAGGAAACGCCGCCGCAGTAGCAGCAGCAGCGGCAGCAGCAGCAGCAGTAGTGGTGGTCGTTGTTGTTGTTGTTGTTGCTATTTTGAGAGGAGTTGGGGAGAATTTTGTTGTTGTACTGGTTACGGGTTCTTCTTTGACCTTTGCAGGATTGAGATTACTACGAGGAGAAGCTTGGAACACCTGTTGCTTTTGGTCAGCGTTTCCGTAGAATGCAAATTGACGCAAGGGAGAATCCGTCGTGGTGCTGGTAGAGACGGTCGCGGGTCTGGCAGAGGGCCATGAGGTGGTGCGCATGTCTGAAGAGATTTTGGGCGGAATTTGATGATGACCACTGGGAACCCCGACAAGCTCTTCTCGGGGGATAATTCTTGGCAGTTGAGGAAGGCTGGAGGTAGAAGAGGCATTAGAGGAGGTGGAGGAAATTGAAGAGATTGAGGAATGGGTCTGAGAGGTGGGAGAGCTCAAGGAAGAGACAGAGCCTAAACTGGTGGGAATGGAGCCCTTGTAAGAGTAAGATTTACTAATTTCTGGGGCTGATTGATGGCGTAAACTGTCAAAGTGGGGGTTTTGTGGGGTGGGTTGGTCGTATGGAGAGTATGAGGAGGAGGCTGTTGGCGCAGAAGACTTGTGGAGTGGATATTGGTACTGGTGGTCGTAGGCGAGCGGTTGGAGTGGTGGCGGGGGAGGATAGGGGCCCTGGGGGTAGGAAGGAGAGTTTGGGAGGTGCTGATGAAAGTAGCCAGCTGGTGGAGGTTGAGGGTGGACATGTGTGGTGGAGGGAGAGGAAGTAGAAGAGGAGGAGACAGATCCATGAAGACTCTGAGTAGGGGAGAGCTGTGGCTGAGCGAGAGGTTGTTGGAGTGGAGGCTGCTGTGAGAGAGGTTGTAGAGGTTGTGAGAGAGGAGGGAGTTGCTGGCCTTGAGGTTGAGGAGCTAGTGGAGGAGGAAGAGGTTGTTGGAGTGGAGGTTGCTGTTGCTGTTGAGGTTGAGGTGAAGCCTGCTGCTGTTTGTATGGTGTATTAACAAAGGACGGTCCTGAGGAAGACGAGGTGATACCTTTACAAGACGGACATATTCCTGCAGTAGAGTCTTGTACAGACGAAGGTCCTCCTTTCTTTGAGCTTCGCCTTGGCTGGTAGCGGTAGTCTGGGAAGCGTTCGAGGTGAGATTTTTTTTCAACGTCTCCTTGTTGGATCCAAAAGTCCTTTTCCGACTGGGGGAGGGAACGCCATTGTTCGCCAATGATTTTAGAAATCTCTGGGTTTGTTTTACCTGGGTTTTCAGCTACCACGGTTGAGTGATGATGCTGTCTGTAGAGGATAAAGGCGTTGCGTGGGCGTGGGACCCTTGCGGTTGTGCTGGGACAGAGACATATATGGGTGCCAGCAGGAGAGAGAGAGAGCGTTGAAGTCCCTGGCATCTGAAGGGCATGCTGGGTGGCAGAAGACGGGATATGAGTGGAGGGTTGTTGTGGGGTTGAGAGAGTGTGGAGGTGGGCTCGTTGTGGAGATTGAATGGTGGTTGAATTCAGGTTGAATATATAGGCTGAAGGGTTGAAAGGAAGGAAGGAAGGAAGGAAGGAAGGAAGGAAAGAAAGAAAACAGGAGGGAAAAGCCTGGATGTAGTAGTGGACAATCTGAAGTTCAGAAGAAGAACAGAAGAAAGGAAAGAAGACAAAAAATAAAAAAAATAAAAAAAATAAAAGTGAAAAAAAAAAAAAAAGAAGAATTAAAAAGTATTTTATAAAAGATGAGAAAGAAAGAAGGAAAGAAAATTTTAAGAAAATGTGTAAAAATAAATTTTTTTGTATTTTGTTTTTTTTTTTTTTATTATTTTTTTTTTTTTT